>PVXU01011837.1:2819-20840 GCA_002994865.1 Rhizopogon parksii | reverse complement strand
GAGTCGGCTGGAATAACGGGGGCTGCTTCAAAGACCGGGGTTATCTCTTCCACTATGGAGGTGGTTTCTTCGGGCACAGCAGGGTCTACTGGTGTTGGCAGGACTTCTGTAGCAGAGGGCTCGTGCAAGGTGGAAGTAGGCTCTTCGTCTGGTATGGGAGATTCTTCAGTGGCCAGAGGTGCTCCAAGAGCGGGCTGGTCAGCATCCAAGGGTGTTTCTGCAACAGGTATCTCATCCATCTCATCCGCAACAACGTGATGTTTCTCTGCAGTTGCGGGTGTTTCCTCGACGGCTACAGGCTGTTCCTCGGGCACCGGCGTCTCCTCGACTGCAACAGGCTCATGCTCTTCTACTGGTGCCGGGGCGTCCTCTAGTGTTACTGGTTCCTCGTCTGCTCCTGCGGGCGCGGGAGACCCCTCAACAACGGGGATAATCTCCTCAACTGGCACTGGCGCGGAAGGCTCCTCAACAACGAGGATATCTTCCCCAACTGGCACGGACGGGGAAGGCTCTTCAACAACGGAGATATCCTCTTCAACTGGCACAGGCGCGGAAGGCTCCTCAACAACGAGGACATCCTCCTCAGCTAGTACGGGCACGGAAGGCTCCTCAACAACCGGGAAATCTTCCTCAACTGGTGCGGGCGCGGAAGGCTCCTCAACAACGGGGGCGCCCTCCTCAACCGGCGCGGGTGCGTAAGGCTCCTCAACAACGGAGATATCTTCTTCAACTAGTGCGGGAGCGGTAGCCTCTTCAACAACGGGGGCATCCTCCTCAACTGGTGCGGCAACTACCTCGACAGTAGGAGAGGGCGTTTCTTCAGCAGTCAGGATCTCTTCAGTTACTGGAGCCACTGCTTCAGGTATAACAGTAGACTCTTCCGAGGATGCAGCAGGTTGTTCTGTGGACAATGCAACGTCGACGATGTGAAGAGGCTCTTCGCCACCAGCAGCTTCGACGGAAGTCAGGGTCTCTTCCACAACAGGAGCTTCCAGCTCATCTGCACGAGCGGTGGGATCTTCGACGATAGACTCGGATTCTTCAACGACAGCCTCTTCGTCTTCCAGGGTCGATTCGATTCGAGCAGCTGGCTCGATAGAAGTGGCAGTGGTCACTTCGACCGATGCGAGCTCCTCTACAACCTCAACTGGTGCGACATCCTCAACTGCTGCAACACCCTCGACTGGTGCAGCATCTACTGGTAATGCGAACTCCTCTGTTGACACAAGAGCGACTTCCTCAACCTGCACAGTCTCTTCAAGAGGGAATTCCTCCACAGGTGCAGCCTCTTCGATTGATGCAGGCTCTCTTGTAAGAGCAATAGGGTCAACTGGAACAACCACTTCCACTGGTACAGTCTCTTCAACAGGGGATTCCTCGAAAGATACAGCTTCCTGAGGCTTAGACTCCTCATCAGCGGACTCCAACGATGACTCGTCAGGCACCAGAGTAACCGTCTCTTCAGTTAGAGGCGTCTGTGGCTCCTCGTCAACGAGCCCAAAGCCTACCTCGGGATCCTCGACGAATGACACATTGGAGCTGGGTGGCTCGACATCAATCGGGACAGTCTCCACTACCGTATTCTCAGCTTCGGCTTCGGCTGCTGCAGGT
The DNA here is from genome assembly GCA_002994865.1 of Rhizopogon parksii. Classification (NCBI taxonomy): domain Eukaryota; kingdom Fungi; phylum Basidiomycota; class Agaricomycetes; order Boletales; family Rhizopogonaceae; genus Rhizopogon; species Rhizopogon parksii. The sequence goes on along the minus strand of PVXU01011837.1, from coordinate 19,229 downwards.
AGCTCTGGCGCGACAGCAGCAGCAGGTTCTGTTACTGCTATGGGATCGGTCTCGGTGGTAGGAACAGGCTCTGGATCGGCGACTGCGAGCTGGGCTGGTTCAATGGTAATGGTGTCGTTTGCAGTAACAGGTTCTGCTTCAGCTGGAACGAAAGTTTCCGCGGGAATCTGAGGCTCTGTGACGATAGCTTCCTCTGGCTGAGTTGGTGCTACAACTGCCTCTGTCGTAGGCTCAGCTGGAGCCGATACAACCTCGGGTGCAAATGTATCCTCACCCGATTCGGTAGAAGTAGCTGGTTGGTCCTCAGCCTCAAGAGCGCCCTTCGGCTCCTCATCAGCCTTCTCTTCCTCCGCAACAGGTGCGATAGACTCTGCAGCAAGTTCATCAGTGTCTGCACCTGATGTATCGACTAGCTCAGCGGCGGAGAGTAGTGCTTCCGCCACAGGCGCAGTCTCTTCAGCCGGATTCAACTCGGCTGCTGCGATGGAAGGCTCCAGAGTTGCTGTTTCTTCACTCGGCTCGAATTCGGCTGCTTCTTTAGTGACTTGCAGAGTAGGTTCCGGCTCCGGCTCAGTGATAACCGATGTCTCCTCCATGGCCGCCTCGTGTGCCATCGAATCGATGTCAATGGGTACAGTTGCAGCAGTATCTGATTCGCCCGTGGAAGATGTTGCTTCAATGCCTGCAAGTTCTGCTTCGACTAGTGCAGGTTCTGGTATGGGTGTATCTTCGGAGGCGATATCTGCTGCAGGCGCAACGGACGCTACAAGTTCAGGGACCACAGATCGTTCTTCAGCAGGCGAAACCTCCAATTCTAATTGGCTTGTTTCTTCTTCACTAGGTCCAGAGGTATCTTCTACGACAGCTGGGTCCACAGCTATGGGGGGTATTTCCTGCATTTTCACCGTGATGAGGGATAAAACATTTATTAGCATTGCAACAACTCACCTGTGTTTCAACAGTAGGGGCGATGACTTCTTCTAGCACCTCAGCAGACCTGTTTATCTCAATGCTCGGATCACGGGTGGGCGTCTCCTGAGAGAGAGATAGCTCTGTGTCAGTAGTGCTCCCGACGCCGTTTATGGAAGGTTTGACAGCGTCTGATATGGCACTATCAGGGCCCATGCTACTGGATATAGGAGGCTCTCCATCCTCTACAGAGGCGCCTGGAGCGTCGACAATGGTTGTGTCGGCATCGACGAGCGGTGTTTGTGCCTCTGAGTCGCCTGTGGCAGGTATCTCATCCTACGGCTAATTGTTAGAGAATTGACGCGTCAAAAGCGTGTCTTTGTATTCACAAACCTTGGTTATCTCTAAAACTGCAATATCAGCGCCTTCATTCGCGTCCTCTTGAGTGGGCTCTGCGAGAGTAACGGATATCTCGCTGGTGGTCATCATGGAAGTTGTAGGTTGCTCGAATGATTCTGCATGAGATTTAATTTCCCCAGTGGCTGGAGGTTCAGAGTCTTCAATAATGATGGTGTTGTCGTTATCTAAGACACTGGTGTGCGGGACAGGTGCCTCTGGTTCCTCGTCATTGACCAACTTGCTCTGGATGACAATTCAGCCACAAATAGCCACAAGCCTTCAGAGATTAACAACGCACCATGTTAAGAATCTCAACAGATGTTTCCGCTGCAAGGGTGTCGTCAGAGGAAGCTGTTACCGAGCTATCGTCGTCGTTGTGACCGGCTCCGGGAACGTTTCCGGCGCCTTCTGCAACCTCCTTCACACCATTTGCGGCACCATGTACGACCTCCTCGTCAGTCACCAACTTGCCAGATATCTCGAGAGTATTGAGATCATCGTGCATTGGTTGAACGGTCGATATCGGCTCGTCAGCAACAACGCCGTCGACCACGGTGGACATTTGTTGAATAAGGATAGTAGAGAACGTGCTGGTGGAAGTGAGAAAGAGACTGAACTGCTCGCTCTATGAGCAAACTCGACAAGTCGCAGCTGGAAAAACTGCAAGCGACTTTCGCAAAGAACTCAACTGAAATCCGCTTCAAAGACGCGACTGGTCACGTGCCACCATAACCTCCACGTAACTCATTCATTGAAAGAGGGTAAGTTCACTTCAGTTTGTAGTCACAAATGAACAGTACTGTTCTTTTCTATAAAGTCTAAGTACATACCAACTCCGTTGGAACGAAATATTAAAAAATATGGATATGAAGCGGCCACAGCAACGACAGGTAGTATGTATCAAATATGAACAGTCCGTGTGTCCGAAATGAAACGGAATCCGTTTCGCGTCCATATTCGCTTAGAAGAGAGCGGCACCGAGGAGACCCATCACACCGGCAACACCCATTGCGGAAGAGACAGATAGGCTGGAGGCAGCACCGCTGCTCGTAGCAGTGGACGCAGTCCCACTGGCAGTACCTGAAGCCTTAGAGGTGGTACCCGAAGCAGATCTAAAGGTGGTGATGACTCAGTTCTTGCCAAAGTGCATATAATAATGGCAACTTACGCAGCAGCGGAAGTTGCACCAGTGCCAGTGGCCGAACCAGTTGACGCACCACCTTCATTTACCGAGGTGTTGACACAGCTGATGCTGGTGCCAGGCTGGACAGTGACGATGTCGGAGTATGCCGTGGTACCGGTACTATCTTTAAGCGCGATGGTGCTGCATTCCCGTAAACCGCAGTCCAAAAACCCACGCTAGTTTCAACTCACAAGAGGGTGTTAGCTTGAAGATCAACGTTCCAAGTGTAAGAGGTCCCCGTTTGTGTAGGGAATGACTTAATCTTCAAACAAACATATCTCAGAATTACCAGGTATGTGAAAAAATGATGGCTTACTGCTGCGGCCGTGGACTGTCCACCTATCAAGGCAACAAGACTCAACTAACGAAAACTATTCAGGCTCGAGACAACATACCAGGAACGAGAGTCAAGTAGTAGGGTTCCTGTCCACCTGACCAGGTGAACAACGTGGGCTCTGGAAGGCATGAACCGTGTGAGAGGGAGATACAGACACTGATGAGACTAGTACATACGGCACTCAACGACACTGGCACTGCACAAGACATGAGTATGCTCGGGCGCGACGAGAAGCGAATAAGAAAACTTACGGGGTGTTGACAGTGAGGGCATAGGCAGCGGGAACGAGGGAAACGAGAGCTGCGAAAACGGTTGCAAACTTCATGATGGTGGTGTACGAATGAGTGCGAAGATGTGAATATTCTAGAGAAAATACAATACGCGAGAAGAAATGGAGTAACAGTATCCGTTGACGGCAACTCTTAAGGCCTGTCGGAGTATAAAAACGATCACTGTATCGGCACCACGGCAGAGCTTTCTTTTCAACGTCCGCGAGCTATCTGCTTGTTCCCATAGGGTTTGAATACGAACTGACAACTCTGAAACTGAAACTACACAGTTGACACCAGTGACACTGGTGACTGGACAGCAAGTTTCTCGTTTGATCCCCGTTTCTAACAGCAACTGTTGCATGTTACAGCATGTAGTTGTCATCGGAATGCTTGATCGCCAACATCGTATTAGGATAGTTATGTTTTTGGAAAGAAAATCCCTGTTAGGTAACGTTATAATACAAGAGTTAAGATTATCTCCTTCAGCATGTGTGACGGCGATGGCTAAAAACTTCCATTCATCATAAGCCAATCCAACTGCTTCGTCCCCCAGGATTGTGCAAGGAAGTCTGCCCGATTTTAATCACACCTGCAGTGGACATTGGTGATTCTTCCCCACTCCTGCGAGTCTCACTACGCTCTAAAGATGGAAATGCGTCCACAGCGTCGATCACAGGGCTTGGCACCGCAACATGCGTCGAGGCACTCGCGAAGAAGGATCCATCTCCTGACGCATCCTCAGAGTGCTCAGGTGGGGACGGGGCATTGAACACAGGTAAAAATGACTCGGCATACCACTCGTACCATACCTGTCGCTCATTCGTAAGTCGCCAGATTGATACGTGCAGTTCCGAATTACTGGGAAGGTACAGAGGTTCCTGAGTGGATGAAGGTCAGCAGGGGTTACCAACAACGGGGATGGCGATACCTACTTTGAAAGGGAAGAAGAGTGGGAACCAACTGAGCATGTCCTTTGACACCTGGTCTTTTCGATGTGGATGAATACTGAGACCAATATCTCCATAGAGAATGGATTCGAAATAACCAGCAAGCCCGTGCATAACACCTGCATGAGGGATATGGAATGAGAGCTTGGCTGAGCGGATATTGTGACTATTTGTCAGCGGTAAGCCTAGAATTCGGCGTAATTAGTGTCCATCCAGCCCATAATTCCACCAATCAAAACTACCTCGCTCATCGACGGTCGCATCCTTCCGCGGATGCTCAAACTCCCAGCACGTCTGAATCTTGCTCCCGCAGCGGCCTGATACTCCTCCGCCATCTCCACTGAGGATGTTGATGTTCTGGAACATCACCACATATGGTGTTTCCACGCCTTTGAGGTCTGTACCGATACGTGCATTATTGTACAACTTTGACGAAGATAGCGGTGCGAGATGAGCGGTGTACGATGCAGGAATAGAAATGCCATCAGCTGGAGAATGGTTAGCGAATGCGTCGATATCCACAGAAATCCGTACATTTCAAAAACCTCATTGCACCGTCTAGGCACTCCGGACTTAGCTCGTTATCACCGAACGATCCAAGTAGTTCACTGATAAGAATATCGGCTAGCTCAGGGAGTTCTACGTGCCGCATGTCGCCAAACAGCAGTTGAACGGAGTCACCCCATTCCTTCTGTTTGCGTCCCTGAAGCCTGCTTCCAGTCAGTACGTCAATTTGAGGACGATGTCTGTCAGACGGACGTCACAAAGGCATTTGGATTCTTCTCGACTGCGTATACGAAGGCATTTCTTCTTGATCTTTTGATCGCCGTCAGACTTCGCTGGACAAGTGGGCCTCGACCCGCCCCAGCAACGCAAATCACACTGCGAAGAAGGGTTAATCCTGGTAATGTGGACTGAATCGGTGGCGCACATGCGATCGCTATCAGGCCAGTCCATCAACGCGTGATACACGGCCTACAAATTTCACGTGTCACTGTAGACCGTCGCTTCATAACAAGTCACACACTTCTTCATAATTGCGGTACTTCACAGGGTCCTGTTCGAACGTTTGGTACGTAATGCTCTGGAGGTTGTCCATGAGTGGCTGCACAGACGTCAGTACGACGGTAGGCGGGAATGAGGTGACTATATAAACCTGCAAAGGGTTCTGGAGATAGTCTTGATATCCCTGAGCGAAGTGCTCAACTGTCCCTGCCGTCATTGCTGCCTGAACAGCCGTGCTTGTCTTCTCGACATGTCGCACGTATTGCGCGTACGCCGATTCGCCTCCTTTGGTATGTAATCCTGAATTTACTCCTGACATGATGATAATTGGGTGATGCTAGCCGACTCCCGTTCACCATCTATCTATTCGCGTGAATATAATATGAACTCACCGTCATGCTATTCCGTACAAATGATTGAGTACCTTTGGGAAGGACAGGGTAGCCCTTGACATTCGCGATAAACGTGGATGCAGGCAGGAATATATGTTGTACGGGTTCAGCCATCCATCTATTGAGGATGCCCGCATTAGAAGGTAATGGAGGAGTGAGATCGAGTGCTAGAATTCAGCTCGTCAAGTTCTGTGTCCGACACATAAGGCATATGCATACTGAGTGTCAGCCGCGTGTTGTAGTCACAGATTGTGCGTATTACGTCCCACATCTCCCAAGTTGCATTCAGCTCTCCTTCAGGAGCTCTAACGGCCTTCAAAGATCTCGGCGTGGAGGCGCGCGGCATCACAATTTGTGGCGTTGAGGGCGGAGATGTGGTCGTCGACCTACTTGGCGTCGAAGTATGAGAAGACGGTGATTCCTTTTCCTTCGGTTGGAAGACAGCGGGATCGTAGATTGGAAGACGTATTGAGAAGTTTATGTACGTCGCACTTTTGAGACATTCATTGATGGCGCGCGCATATGACGCGACATGTGACCGATGCCTGGGTGGGGGCAAGATAACTGTTTGGACATTAAGGTATGATGCGTAGGCGATCTCCTGACGCAGTGCCTATGGAGCAAATACAAGTTAGTGCAGAAAAATAAGAGACGCGAAGATTGTTCCACGACGTTCCATGACATATAAAACTTCACAGAACTCACAATCTCAGAGTCATGGCGAACCCAGTCATCAGTCGAGTCAAGCTGGAGCCAGTCTGATGCCATCACAAGGATGGGCGCTGCTTCATCTGTCACATTACTGATGAGAATTGAGCACGATTGGATGAGAGATCTCCGTTACCAAGTCTCGAGATGGTCACCTCATCGAGGAGGAAAGAAGGCGCTTTTCTCCACGCCTCTGCCTGCTGCTCGATAGTGGCAGTTTCCTGAGTGTCATCTATACTCGTTGATGGCACGATGCACATATTTCTCCACCGCTCTCTCCATTTTGGGGTAGTTAGAGGGATGCAAACAAAGTCATACCCTTTGGCGTGACTTTCCTTGATAAGTTTGAGAACAGGTGTCTTATCAGAACCATCTGTGCGCGCAGATGCCTGAGAAATATCGTCAAAAGTAAAGCAAGAAGCCAAGCTTGCAGCGCCAGCCATCTTGGAGGAGGAAAAGAGTTTCTTTGTTCTTGTGTCCTAAATAGGTAAATCTGAAACGCGTGTTAACTAGACGCGTCTGGTCGCGTTTTTCATCTGCCTCGTTCTGTCCGTTCATGCACCACTCAAATCACATATATTATCTACAACCCTTAACCAAATCTTCTATGTCTCTGCGCCAATACCAATATGAACGTGTATGTATCAACTCAATACTTTTTTGCTTCTAGACATGTCATGATTGGTGTCCGAATGCTATCCAAAACACTCGTGTCCGTACCCATGGATCTCCATGGAAATTTGTACACGGATCTTCGTCACGTTGCAATCGATAATCACACCCAAATCCTCCAAATCTTTCTTCTTAGAGCCACTCAGAGTCGCATATCAGAGTCCATAGGAAGAAGACACCACAAAATTAATAGGTAACCATGTTCCAAGAGACTCCCGAAGACATCCTCAGTGCAGCCTAGGCCCTCGGAAAGTTCACACCCATTGAAAAAGCCGAACGTTCCACACGATTCTGAATCTCATGAACGCGAATAACTATTCGGATACTCATTCAAACGACATTACAAATGGCACCCTCTGGCACTGGGCAGTGCACACGCTGTTCACTCCGGCTGCGGACTTCCGAAGTCCCATGGACAAGGGAAAATGCGTTTCATAGGAAGGCATGTCTCAAAGAAGTAACTGTTGCCTCCGAGGATGGTAACTTTTTGCGGATATCATCCTCGGATGACAGCTGATTTGATCGACTGTGATCATGATCAGAGTTGTTTAATCCTTTCGGCGATCATCCGATCGGGTGATGAGTACTCAGTACTGAACACTGGGTGGTACTTATGGATCAATAATATTTGGTGGCAGAGAAAGCATTAATGACTGCCATCTGTTCGTGGTCTCTTGATCCCATTGGGTGAGCCACCTTCAGAATGATGCGTAGTTTCGCTATCCGCTGTCATTTCATACCCTGCTATAACCCCCTCCAACACTGTCCTGCCAACAACTTGCCTCAGTTCCTCATCAAGATCTCGGCCTTCCGCTTCAGCTCGCTCCATGATGTTATTGACAGAATGCATGAGTGATGATGTGAGGGCCTCTGTTGCGACGTTTTGCTGATGTTGAGACAGTTGGGAAGATGGCATCACCTCGGGTATCAGACACGATGAAGGATCTAGGCGTGAGTGCAGGTATGAAGCAACTTCGGGGAAGTCTTCCCGCAAGTGTTCAATAGGCTGACATTTATTTATTTGTTATCAGCAAAAAGGTGAGATGATTCACAAACACACGCACGGAAACACCCTCGTTATTTCGGCGGCCTAGAGTGGCCCCGTGGTCCAATAACCACTGTGCCGTCTCTTGGTTTTCTACAGTGTATAACGGCGTATCTCCGTCCTCATCGGTCACGTTCACATCTCCACCTGTGTGCTTGGGCAGTGAGTGACGACATATTGCCAAGGCATCTCGCCACTAACCTTGAGAGAATAGGTACGTTAGGATCTCAAGTTGGCCATATGATGCTGCAGCGTGCATGGGAGTGTATGTGAATGGATCTGGAGCATTGGGCGACACAGCTGGAAGGAACCGGGATCAGGGTTAATTCGGTTAACCATAAGATGACCTGCATTGCTGTTCAACGAGTTCCTGAAAGGGACAAGATAAGCTCAGCCAACATATCGTAAGTCAGAGAAGCGAAGGTTACGTACTCGAACTCTGACTAAATCGCCATCGCCTGCAGCCACCCAGATGTTCTTCTCAGCCTGAACTCTTGCTGGAACTGGCATCGATGAAGATGGAGCTCAATCAGTGAACTGCAGATGGCCTGACTAGTTTGGCAAAAGGTGTCGATAAAAAGAAGACGTCCTGAATAGGGAATTCAGGGATAAAAGTGGGACAAACTTTTTGCCACAATGATTGGAACGAAACGGGTTTGTCCGCTTCGGCACAACAGAATGCACAGTCGACAACAGCCATGACACCAAGAAACCCTTCATTTCCGGTCACTGGGGTGGAGCATATGCTTTGCGCCCGAGGAGGTCGCAAGGCTAAGGAAAAAATCGGTTGCTGCTAACGGTAGGAGACGCGTGCAAGTAATCTTGGAATCGGATCTACACTGATCGGAGCTTTCCCCGAGAGCTCGGCACCGTCGTGAGGACAAAATACATATGTCGGAGAGAGGGGAGCATGTGGTGGTACTGCCTTCTCATAGATTTATGAGGTGAATTTTACGCCTTCTGTGGGATGGAACGAGGCGAAATAAACGGAAGGGTTCTGAGTTCTGATATATTCAGCGGAGATATTTTAGTTTCGAACCAAGTTGCACTAAAAACTCGAACCTGACTTGGAAAGTCGATTTTAAGACGAAACCGCCGGTTACTTTTAACTCTCGAGGTCAAAGTCCTCCGCGTCCCCCCAGACGAATGTACCCGCCTTCCTTCTTCCTGCTCGATCGATTATTGTAACTCAAGGTCGATCCCGAAGCTCTTTCTCGTCCTAGATTGTAACATACTGTATACTATTATTGGCGGTCCCTTTACGGACTCCGTTCCAAGCTTCTGGCCATGACCTTCTTCTTGCCAACACAACGAGGCCTTGAACATGTAACCCAGCCCATCGGCGACTTCTCGACCATACATAACCAGCCAAATAGATCCCATCTACCCCTTTCCTCCTTGGAAGGGTATCCTCACCAGGGCATGTCAGCCCTCTCGACTTCAACCTCCTTTCAAACATTCGCTGAGCATTCCATGCCTCACACTTTACCAAAGCTTGGTGAGACGAGATGTTGTGAGTTCACAAATTTCATCATTCCTTAAAAGTCTCTCCGTCCGATTGTTGCTCGTCACCCGATCACAATCCTCTAATTTTTCTCGATCAATCAACGATTTACTGACCATACTCTTTTGCGCTTCGTTCTTACTCTTTAGACTGGTCCCTGCTATCCTCGGAATTAGATTTCATCTATTTGGATCCAGCTTTTGCTAGCCATCTCGAAAACCAGGCGGACTTGCTCATTGGCAAGTCCCTCCTATTCTTTGTTCACCCTGAAGAGCAAGCCACTGCCCGAGCCGATCTTGCAGAGGCTCTGGAACAAAGGACTATGCACGGCAGCGTTACGAGGTAAGTATTTCATCTTCCAAAGTCCGATGGGATTTACCTTAACACCTCCTCTTAGGGTCAGGTATTGCCGCCTCTCACGCATCCGTCGCATCCTCGGCCACCAAGGTCCTTCTCAGCATTGGCCTGATGGGGACAAGGTTTCGGTGGACGCCAATTACATGGTAGTCGACATCGTCATCAATTGGGCCGCAGAGGGCCTCGTGTTGTGCTTTATCCACGCAGTCGTCGATCTTGAGCCTGGTGACAACGATGAACATCACAGAACTCCTTGGACAAACTGGTGTGGCACCCCATGCATGCACCAAGAGCAAATAGCTCTATTACAACAGCGGCTTCTTTATTACTTCCCTCAATCGACCGCCACAACTAGGGTTTTTCAGATCTTGCTTAACTCCAATTACAGCCAAGAATGTCGTCTCCTGTTGAGCTGGCCGCCGGACAGTAGCCAAGAATACCCCGGTATGGCAGGCGCAAAAGACTTCGCAAGGCGAGCGGCAGGCATTCAGACGTCAACTCGAGATAACAGTGCGAAGACTAGCTGCACAAGACGTTGGAGAATCCAAGATACAATGCCCGGTATAGGTGAAGTGGAAAGCGTGTTCATCCCTCATGGTAAGCGGTTCCCTTGATGGCGATCCATGTGCTTCTATTAATCAAGCGGATATAGGGTCAATAACGTTTGCATGCCACACCATTCAGCAGCCGGCTTCGCGGAGCTTGTCTGTCTCTTATTCTCAGTCTCAGCCATTCACGAGGTCGACAGACGCCTACATGACTGCCCACAGCCAACATCACCCCTATGACCTGTCGGCAAGCCCCTACACACTCCCGCCAGTGTCTAACTCAATGCCACAGTCCTATGGGCAGCAGTACACGTCGTCTGTGCCATCTCAATACTCCCATTCACCTTGGGGGAGTTACTCGGAACCTTCATCTTCACTTTCTCAGTTCAACCGATGGCCCACTGAAAGCCCTGCTCAGTCGATGACTTCCCTGCCATCGAACTCATGCACTATACGCGAAACGGCTTACTCTAGGCCATCGCCGTCTCCAATTTATGGCGAGAGCCGAGCGTCATTTAGCGGCTATCAACCTACCCCTAGTCCCGAGGTGGACTACAGTGCCAAGTCAGGGTTCGACGCAGGTATATTGCCTGGACTCTCCAGTGAACTTGTACCTCCTCCCAAGCACCGGGTGAGCCCCGGAACACATAGAGACTCCCTAGCGCGTTCCACCAACAATAGACCTGTTGGTGTTCTCAAATGCAGTAGTTGCAAGGCAACTTCCAGTCCTGAGTGGAGGAAGGGCCCCAGTGGCAGAAAAGAGCTGTGTAACGCGTGGGTGATGCCCTATCACACGACGTCAACTTACTAATAGTCTCCATTTTGTTGACCCAGATGTGGCTTGCGCTACGCCCGTTCTCGTGCAAAGAAGGAAGGACACGTGGTGTCAACGCAGCGTCGGAAGAAAGAAAAATCCGGAGCGATTGTGGCTAAGGAGGAGCCTGTGGTACCGTCTACTTCTCCTATACCTATTGCGGGTGCCGCTCCGCCGACCCGTCGCAGTGGTCTTGAAGGAACTTCATTTGCTTCAGCATCCTCTGTTGGGTCTGGATCTGGTAGTGAAGCTTACTCTCAACCAAGCCCTGTCGCGCAGGAAGATCACCGACCTTCACCTTCACCTCCGTTGGGTCTCAGCTTTGTTCATTATCATCATTCTCAGCCTTCCTCCGGACCGTCACATCATCAACCACGAGTTGACGGTCGTCCGTTCTCCTATCACGCCAGTAGCCCTTTCCAACTCTCTCCATCGCCCTTATCTTCGGGTCAGTTGACTCAACGTGCACCACGAGGCCAAGATGATGTGCCTGGGTCATCACGTACCGGGTTCAATCATCCTTACCCCTCGCCCTCGTCAAATTCTGCAAACTTTGAACGGGCAAAAGCAGAAGATCGCAATCTGTCTTCACTGCCTCCCTCTCCGGAGCGTAGTAGATATGAAAGTTTTCGGTGATTCACGCCTGATTAATTTGAAAAAGCTGACTGGCGCGTTTATGTGACACCTTCGCCTTTCTTCTGTGAACGCCGCGTTTCAAGTATTTTTATGGTTTCGGTTGTGTCTTTGAGTCAACCAATGGTGCTAGCACACCTCCTGCACAAATATTTATTGACACAAACTCGTCTTGATTGTGCTTCTCGGACTTTTATAGTGCAATCATCACATGGATCTCACTCTGTGTAGTTTTATTGTAGTGGACAACCTAATTTGATTCCGATCGTGAGATCGACGAAGAGGTTCAGTTGTTAGACCGCCGATTGTGAGTTTGCAGTCCTCAGTGGCCTACTGGCTGTACAATCAAACATGCTGCACTGCTTATTAACTCGCTCCACAATCTCGGATCGACCACAACCACGAGACTTGTTATGTGCATGGTCAATTGCTGGTTAGTATGCTTTCAATATTCCGCCCCAGTTTAGACAAACTAGAAGAAAATACACGGATGCGGCAGTCCCCTTTCAGAAGCCACCGTCGATCTGTCTTCACTGCGCATTGAGGAATTCGACGGCGACTTTTCGTAAACACAAAATTTAAGTGCAAAATGTCTAATAAAAGCTTCCTTCTACACAGCCACGAGAAGCTCCGCATAACGTTATGTAACTCTGATTCATCGCTTGACCCAAAGTACCTGTACTTAGTACAACTGGCATCATGCAAACGGATGAAGAACCATCAACGAGTAACACGGATCATAAAGAATTCGTAGTCGTGGAACGGTGATCACGTCTGGCTTCTGCTCGATTTCAATCTATCCTGACCAGTTACTAGCACAGCACGCGTCGTGCTGCCATCCCAGGAAGCCAATGCCCTGGATGGTGACTCTGATGAAGAGGCAGAGGATGTCAGTTTGCAGGCAAATGATATTGATCTATTGGAGGACTTTCCAGACGACACTGACGTGCGTACCTACCACAGCGTTTCGTGTCTACTCATCGAGCCATGCTTGACTAGGAATTAGAACTCGTGCATTCGCGGTTGAGTTCTTTGACTAATCTTCGACTTCAGCGGTTTGCAAATCACCTGAGGAAGCTATGTCTAAGACAAAACGCGATATCGCATCTAGATCCCGAGATCTTTAGGCCGCTCACACAATTGGAGGAACTTGACCTGTACGACAATAAACTCAAGACGGTGGGAGATGCCTTGGACAGCATGTCGTCTCTAGCGTGTGCAACGCCTATTAATGTCTTTGATGGTATTCTAAAATCGTGTAGTGTTCTAGATCTTTCATTCAACCTTCTACGACACGTGCCTGAGGCTCTGTTGCATCTACACTCCTTGAAGACCGTCTATTTTGTTCAAAACAAGATCTCAAAGATCACTGGCTTGGTATCAGTGGGGGGCACATTAAGGAGCCTTGAACTTGGCGGAAACAGAATACGGGTATTTGTGCCCATCAACAATTCTTCGCAGGAGTAGCTCACGCTGGTACTCAGCATATCGAAGGATTGGATGCATTGATCAACTTGGAGGAACTATGGCTTGGAAAAAACAAGCTCACCAAACTAGAGGTGTGGTACATCGCATTGTCGTTGTCGGGATGCTCAAAGTTATATACAACAGAATCTGAGTAAACTGAGCAGACTGAAGATATTGTCCCTTCAGTCTAATAGGATCACAAAGATCGAGGGGCTAGACCAATTAGTCAGTTTGGAAGAGCTCTATTTGAGTCACAACGGAGTCGAGCGTTTGGAGGGCCTCGAGAGTAACGTAGGTTTTTTGGTCAATTGTTTCCGCTGTAGTGCTTATACTTTTGCAGAAGAATCTGAGAACGCTTGATGTTGGTGCGAATTTCGTTCCAGCGATCGAAAACATCTCACACCTCGTGTTACTGGAGGAGCTCTGGGTACGTGCCTTCGGCTGGAATGATGACTAAACTCATTCATCTTATTCAGCTCAATAACAACAAGATTCCGGATCTGCGAGCCATTGAACCCCAGCTCAAGGACATTGCATCCCTTGAAACGATATATCTGGAAGGTAATCCTTGTCAACAGGCCGAAGGTGCAAGTTACAGACGGAAGATAATGATTGCGCTTCCTCAAGTCAAGCAAATCGATGCCACGTTCGTTTTTGCTTCCATTTAATTCTAGGGGGTTTTAGCTCACAAATTGTATAGCTTTGCGAAACCCTTGTGACCCATTATGATGTAGAATGGAATTGCGGAGATTCCCATGGACTGTCTCCAACAAGTATTTACAAAGGAACATTTTGCATGCGGTGTGCAGGAGATCCGGCTCCAAGCGGTGAATGGGAATGTATTAATGAAGGCGGAACCCATGTGCAATCGGGTCATGAAATTGACTGCATGCTTTGTAGGTCCTAGGAGAATTGTGACGTGTAAAGCATGCAAAATTGGCCGTTCGGATAAGACAAAGGAGTCAGGACTGCTGGCGGAGATGGCAAAGTTTCCATGGCCCTTCCCAGCGTCAGTGGCTGCATTTATCGGATTCGTGCGTTGGTCCACTGCTAGCGCTCATGTGTAGATCGCACCATTTCAGGCTGTTGTTGCGCCATCTATAACCGCAAAGGTGATATGAATTGGATGTTGTTGGGGCCTGCGGCCCCTGCCGCCTTAAAGGAACGCATAGGTTTCCAAACGGTGACCGGAAAGCCGGGAGGATTTTGTCTCTTGATAGGCTAATCGATCATCGTATGCCGTGGCTATGTTGGAGTATAAAGCAGCCATTGACAGCGTGGCACGATCTAGAAGAGGTCTTGCTTTCATTCAGTTCAGCTATGAGGATACAAGGAAACCAGGAAAACAAATTATTGAGTGAACTTCATTCAACGGGGCTTACATAAGCTCAATGTAGTAAGCCAAGTGCGAAGTTCGCAGCGCATTACATTTGGCTTTCAGTTTTTCCTTACATGGCGCCCGCCAGCAAAGCCAGAGCAGCTGGTGTCAGCGCGAGTTCGTTCTTCGATCTCAAAGCAGAACTCGCAAAGAAAGAAGATGAGTTTGCGAGGACCAAAGCTGCAGGAGGCAGTAAATACGTGGTTGGAGGGATCAAGAGACCCGACAAGGTGAGCGAAATCCGCGATGAAACTTGCGGAGTGAATACAAACAGGACACAGAAACCGACAGTATGGGCTCGTTCCAATAAAGGTGTCCAAAGCCGCGCCGCGCGCGACACAGAACTGGAAGAAGTCAGTAAGGTGACTATTGAGTCTGCGAGAGTTGCTTTGGAGAGGAAGGCGAAAGTATATGAGCAGCTACTACGGGGGAAATCTGGTGGACTCAGTGAGGCACAGTATGAGAGTCTGCTCATCGATGTATGTATGTTGCTTGCTTTCAATGTCGGACTTACTGATCTCCTCTCTGCAGTTCGAATCCCAGAGACCCGGTGAATACTTTGAGTCAGATAGCGATGATGTAGATGAATCGTTGACGGTTCCTGGACAGCCTCCAAACGATGTACGTATAACCTTGACGGATCATCTGGGATGCTGCTGACCGAATGCTAGGATGATCCAATCATAGAGTACGAAGATGAATTTGGACGCCAACGAACGGCACGCCAGTCGGAAGTGCCTCGGCATCTGCTTCCGCGTTCGGAAGATGCTCAAGCATTACCAGACGATGACAAGTAAGCTGAAGAGCGAGTTCTTATCCCATCAATAACTTAATTTTTCCTTTAGGGACGTCATTCACAATCCCGTCAATTTCTTCCCAGTTTACGAACCGTCCGCAGAGCGTCTTAAAGCTCTTGAAGAAGCTGACGCGGAAGCTAATAACCCGCTGGCCTCTCGCTACGATGCTACCAGGGAGAACCGCACCAAAGGTGCCGGGTTTTATCAATTCTCTGCAGACGAGGAGAAAAGGCAGCAAGAAATGGAAGAGCTACGGTCTGCGAGAATGGAGACTGAGAAAACAAGACAAGAAGTGGGAGCAGTGGATCTTAAACCAGGAGAGGTTGAGGGCCTGCGTGAGGATAACACTACCGCAGGCGCATCGCGGAGCAGGGCGATGGAAAAACGAAAGAGAGAGGTTGAAGAAAGGCGAAAATTGGTGGATGCGAAGCGGAAGAAGGTCAAAGGGGAAAAGGCACCCACAAGCAGAACTTCCGAGCCCAATACTGCAGAGGCTGCGACGTTCAAGGCGCAGGAATCGGATGCTTCTGATCCGTTTGCGAAGCTGGAGCGCCATACAACAGTGGCTTCGGACCAATCCAAGACAAAAGGCAAGCAGAAAGGGGATAACGATTCTAGACAAAACACAGAGGCGGATGCTTTTTTGGCTCAACTGGAGCATGACATTTTCCGAGGTCGATAACCACCTTCACAGGCAGTGCATATCAGTGAGTCATTACTTGTTGGGTAGTCATATTGTGCTGACGAGTGGTTTCAAGCTTCAGACTTCATGACCATAAGGATGCTCAGATAGACTTCCACATTGCGCCACAGCATGACCAGAGCTAGTGTCCTCTCATAGGTGTTACCTTGAGAACGAGGATTATTGGATCACATACTAGTCCGCCACGAACAACACGCTCATCATCCCTCCTGGAGCTACTTCTACGCAGTGGTATTTCGGCCCTGCAATGGACATAATTACTACATGTCGCGATTGATACCCCTAAATCATCAATTCTTTGGAGAACGCTCCCTCATATGTAACGGATCATCTCCCACTT
>PVXU01011827.1:0-15409 GCA_002994865.1 Rhizopogon parksii | reverse complement strand
TCCTCAGTGCCCTCTCGTTCTGGCTTATCTCCGGCCCAGCTGACCAAGCTGATGAGTGGACACTGATTGACAATGCCACGCGAGCATCTATCATCTCATCATACCATGATGCTGGAATTTCTCTTGTTGTAACTGCTTTCGGTTCGTCGGATGCCCCTACGAGCGAGGGATATGATCCTACAACGGTTGCCAATAATCTTGCGGCCTTTGTATTGGAATACGACCTTGATGGTGTCGATATTGACTACGAAGTAAGTTTCTCTCAATATGTATCAGTACATGTCTGAATTCTAGCTTCGCGACAGGACTTTAACGCCATGAACGCTCAGAATGGATCTGCAGAAACCTGGCTGACCACTTTCACCACAGCACTTCGTGCACAACTTCCGCAAGGTATGGTTCCTAGTTGCTTTATGAATGGTGAGAACATACTGACCGCAGGCTACAGGTCAATATATTTTAACGCATGCACGTGAGTCTGTTTTTAAATCCAGCGGCTGGGCCTGACCAGCTTCTCGACCTTTACCCAGCTGTTGCTCCATGGTAATTGGATTAATCCTATTTATACGACTTGACCGGTTTATGTAACCTCCCTGCGTACAGGTTCTCCCCCATTTACACTAGCGGTGCTTATTTAACGGTCAACAAGAATGTTGGATCATTAATTGACTGGGTGAGTTGGAAAATCATGTAGAAGTGACGTGACCTCATCGACTACCTCACAGTATAACGTTCAGGCAAGTATTATTATTTTTAAACGGAAGGTACTTCATGATAGTAATACCTGTGCCGGTTCATGCAGTTCTATAATCGTGGGTGATGCACTGCTGTCCCTCGTGCTTATCATTGACGAACTATTATAGAGGGTACGACTGAGTACACAACGTGTCCTGGCCTCCTTACGGCATCATCTTCGACGTTCCCAGACTCTGCGCTCTTCCAGATTGCGGCAGCAGGGGTAAGTTTAGACAAGTTGGTGATAGGCAAGCCAGCCACGACTACGGATGCGAACAATGGCTACATGAACACTACCTTACTTGCCCAGTGTGTCGAAGACGCCGCTCAACAGGGATGGGGTACGTTCGATATCACCCCTGCCTGTCAGTGGAGGGCTAACACATGTTTCCAGATGCTGGCGTCATGGTCTGGGAGGTAAGCTGGCTAAACTTGTCTGCCGAGTATTTGCTAATCTGTCGTGTCACGCAAGTATCCGGACGCTGCAGCGCCTTGGATTGAACAGGTTCGCTCGCTTGCATTCCCAGAATGAATATAGTCACCTGGTTTGGCGTTGTAATTTATGGCTATGTTATTTCGATGGAAATAATTGAATCCTTTCATCATCTTTCATGTTAGTAGTCCGACGTAAAACATGGGGCACGTAATCCAGAACAATTGAAAGTAAAAACTAGTCCGAACTAAGTATAGGGAACAGTAAGTATCTACATAAAAACAAGTCTAAATGGTCCGAAGGTCGTAAAACACGCCGCAAATCCATAATGGGTCCCATACATCCTACTCAAAGTCCGCACGACAGACCCAATTTAGTGGATCGACCTCTTAAGAAAGTGTTGGAGGAAGTGTCGAAAGAGACTGAAAAGCGGGAATGTTTTTGGACTCAAGAAAAAATGTCTGTACATAAGTGAGTTAGTGAGTTAAGGCAAACAGTTGTTCAACTAACAACAAGGTGAGACTGTAGCTTGGGCGCTCATTTGTTACTTAGGCGGCCTCGGAGAGGGCGACGGGGATGGGGATGGGGAAGCCATATTTCCTGCGCCAACACATTAGTTTGTGCAAGTGAAACACAAGTTTAGAAGTACCAGCTAGTGTTGGCGTCCACCTATAACCCGGCAGAGCACGACCAAACTTGGGTGGTCGTAAAACTGGCAGTCCAAGAGCTAGTCGCTGCCCATTCGTCAATGCCGTCACGGTCATCGAGAGGGAGAGAATTAATGCGATTGCATAGCTCAGCACAACGATGCGCATGATGGTAGGTCAAGACGCTGGTGGCTGCTCTGGTGCATCTTGAATGTGCTTTAATACGCAGCGTCTGAGGCGTAGGAATTAGGGATGGACCTGAGGTACGACGTGATCGAGATCACATTGACATAAAAGCCCCTATTTGGAGCTACTAGTAGGCAAAGGAGCTGAGTCACTCACACGCGGTAAGCCTGCTCCACTAGAAGCTGCGTCATGCGGTCAACGCCACCCGATTGCAGCTTATCAGGTGGGCTGTACTACATGTTCTGACGCTGGTTCTGTGAAACTTGTTGGCAAGCTTCACATGACACAAACATCATTTCTGCCTTCACGTTCAGCATGAAAAGCTCAAGATTCGTCACAAACACGCATAAACCATACGACATGGACACCCTGGTAGCGCATATAAGCTCAAAGGAGGATTAAAGTGTTGGATGAAACACTGTGCAAGGCGTCAACTTAAGAGGTCCGGTGACTAGATATCGCACCTAGGTCATTGGTGCAAAAATAGAGTATACATATGCCTTAATGAACTATGATAGTGATCCGCGACAGTGGGTAAAGAATTTCTGTGATGTATGGTATCTGATGCTATGTCCGGGAAACTGTTGCAGGTGGGGACGATTGTATACGAGAAACAGTGTTCATTGAATAGTACATCCCGATGATTTCTCAGTTCGTCTCTTTTGATGGTTGGTTTCATTGGGCAGTGTGGCCGCAATGTGGCGTGATAGAGTTTCTGTAGGGTTATTGATAGTCATGACGTGGGTGGAAATGGAGTTCTTTTCAGGCACCGGCGGAGGCATATCCGGGTCTGGCTCGACCATCGAAAGGTACGATTTACGGCCTGGTTCTAGTCGGCTGGACTGGCTGTCAGCAGTCCTCATACTAGCAGCATTAGGGGCTGTACTATTGCTCGACAAGGAGTGAGGTCGCTCTCTGGCGCTCATAAAGTTTGGTTGGGCCCTAGAGAGTTTTCGCTTAGGAGTGACTTCCTCATGAGATAACGGTTCGGGAATTGGCGACGGGGATGCGGAATTGGGAGGTCTATTATCTGTTGATAAGGAGGAACGAGAACGTTTGAAAGCATTCATGAACTTGTAGGCAGTGGGATGAGGGGGTGATGGTGATCGTCCCGGTGATGAGGACGTGACATCCAAGCTTTGACGTGGAGAAGGCGTAACGAAGGAGATTTCGGAAGGAACAGTCGTCGATGAACGAGGGGGATGCAATCCATTCAACCCATCGAGTGAGATACCGGTAGGGCTTCCTTGCTCGGCGTACTGTAATAGTTGAGAGCGGAGGTCACATGTAGGAGGAGCTTCATGAGCACATTTTGCATGAGTGATGAGATTACACTTGTCGCAAATGACGGCACCCCTCTTGACACTGTCCCTACACACTCCGCAGACCATGGCTACGAAAATGATCAGCGAGACGACGGACGAGAGATTCATGCCACCCACGTTTCCCAAAGGTGGTCCTGATAAAAGAGTGGTCTTTGGGCGCGAACGGAGTATCATCTGGAAGAGAGATTGGCGATGTAGGTCCACTGGATAATCTGCCTCTTGAGGACATTGATGGCTCCTCTTTAACTGGAGCCACCGTGACGGGCGAATCGATCCTGAACGCGTCCATAGATGCAAGGTATGCAAAGTCAGTCTTATGAATATCGGTGCTAACACGTCGAAGAAAAGGTATGCTGTCCTGGGGACGAAGCTCCTATATGTGGTCGGTTAGAAACACCTTGTGTGATATCAGAACCCCACGAACCTTGAGGGCATCCCAATTTTTCTTCAACCACGGGTGCTCGCACAATAGCTCAGCATCAGGTCGCATCGAGGGTTCTTTCTGGAAGCACTGTTCAAGAAAGTCCTTCAAAGGTTCTGAACATTCTTCGGGAATTGGCATCTCGTCCTCCACAATGCGGAACATCACTGCATTGCTGCATTAGATATGAATCCAGAGGAATGACAGAGATCTTACCTGTCATGGTGTTGGTGATATCGCCATATGGGGGACGTCCAGTAAGAAGCTCGACGACAGTGCATCCCAACGACCAAATGTCAGACTTCGTTGAAGCCCCCTTGAGTTCGATGACCTCTGGGGCCATCCAGTTTGGTGTACCAGCAACATCTTTCTCTCGTTCTATAGCTTTCAGGTTCAGGGAAACGCCGAAATCTGAAAGCTTGATATTCCCCGTCTTCGTAGTAAGGATGTTTGCGGCTTTCAAATCACAGTGGACAACATCGCAGCGATGCAGATAATGCAAGCCCTCCAGAATCTTGACGACATAGCTCACCACCAGATGTTCGTTCAACTTGCCAAAGGCTCTCAGCATCTGGCCCAAGGAGCCGCTCTCAGCATACCTGCATCAAACTGGTCACGGAGATGTCTGACATGATAGGAGGTACTCACTCGAGAACAATGTTGAGGTATTGCTCATCTCGAGACATCCCTTCATACTTGACAATGCTTGGATGTGAAAGTCGTTTCATCAAATCGACCTCCTTCATGAGCTGAGCAACTTCATCCTCCTTCAAGCCTTCTAATCGGATTCGCTTGACAGCTACCATCTGTCCAGTTGTCAGATTCAAAGCCCGATACACTGTTCCGAATTGTCCGCGACCGATACAATTCCCGAGTTGCTTATAAAGGAAAAGTCAAAAACCGTAATCAGCCCGCATAAATGAGAACTCACGAAGTGAGTCGCAGGCTTCCCCTCTTCCTTGACTATAACAGTCTGCCGTACAGCGCTTCCATCCCCAGAGTCTCTTGACATCAAGTCGCTCGCACTTGCATTCGCAGACGCCACCCCTAAATTGACCATGCTTTCGTATCGAGACCTACGTGGTCTACCCATTTCATCGTATGACGTCGGACGACTCCGTCTTCGGGCATCTTCAACGTCGCTCTGGAAGCGACCACGCACACGGGGAGTATCCTGGTTATTTGCACCATCGCCCCTACTAGGAAAATCGGGAGACGGAGTAGCACGAGCAACATGTTCCCCTGACACGGCACGCGGGAAGGGGACGATATGAGGATCATCATCTTTCCCAGTTCCAGGTTCGTCGAGACTATTCCGAGGATAGTAGACCCCATTTCTGCGAGCACCATTCCGTGTACTCTGACGGCGCAAGATAACTTTGGACCCTGGCGAACCTTCTGGACTGCCATCCAAACGAAGTACTGAATCCTTCGGCATCAGGATATGTGGGACATCCGCGCTCTGTCTTGTGCGGTGGGTCGGCCGTCGGGGTATGGACTCCGTACTATCATTGTATCGCGATGCAAGGGAAAACCTTCTGGCCGGGGACGCCGACAGTGGGCTGGAACTAATAGGCGTATCTACATTGTTATGGTTTGAGGATGTTGCGATCGGAATCGGTCGAGAAGGAGTTGGAGTTTGTGCCTTGAAAGCATCCAGAAAATCGTCAGGCCATTTGCCCTTGCCTAGCCGCACACGAACCTGTGCTTCCGTTTCCCGCTCGCGCGAGGGTTCCCTGGGCCGTACACTCTCCTTCTGATGCTCCCTTGAGCTCGACCCACAGGCACTATTCTCCTCTTCCTCTGCAAGGCTAACTAGATCAGGTATGCCTGGCTCACTCGGACGTCGCTCTCGAAGCCGAGCTGCAGGCTCTCCACTACGCCTCCTGCCCATCTCCTCTGCCATTGAGGCTGCCACTGAACTAGCCTCCGTCCGAGTGAATGAGGGAACCTCAGAGCAGGAGGTTGCCTCGGTCGTAACAGTCCTGATGGTCCCAAACTTGTTCTGGTTGCTACTGCTCGCCCGTCTGAGGTCAAAGATGCTGGAGTAGGCAGTGTTATCTGTGAGATTGCTCGACGTTCTTGACTGCCGTGGAGGATAGTCAGTAGCATAGTCCGTTGTCGACGGACTGGACACCTGTGATGCCGAGTCTTGAGGGAAGGGAATGTCAAGTGGTTGAAAGTCGGAGAGAGGGCTAACACTACTACTATGGTCTGTAAGTCCAGTTCTAGAGTGTGCACGAAAGGGAGATTTAGGGGTTGGTGATGGACCTTTAATAGAAGGGACATCGTCAATTTCATGATCGCTATTGCTCTGCGTCGTGCTTCCATCCGTGACGGTGACTCCCTTAGCCGTGCCATTAGATTGGGGACTATCAGACCGCTCAGGGGGGCTCCACCTTCTGCGAGTTAAACCAGAACGGGAAGTTGGAGACATCGATCGTGGCAGCAGATTCGGTGTGGAAGAAGTTGGGCTAGAGGGAGACACGGGACGGTATGGGCCGTTCTTCGAAGCCATTACGGCACCTTTCCTGCCTTGGCCGGTGATGACCTTGGCACGGTCTACTACAGGGTTTTCAAAGAGCTTGATCAACGAGATAATGGTACGTGCCACACGGCAAAGGGTTTCTGGTGTCGCCTGGATAAGATCGTCGCGGTAGAAGATGTCGTCGGAAGGGACGCCGTGTTGCGAGCACGCAGCAATGAACCTGGTGATATTGCTGGTGTGCTTAAAACCATCTTCGCGGTGGTCGATGCGAGTTATGGTCCCGGGGCAGTGCTTATTCACCAATCTGGGGGGCGCAACATTAAAACCATAACGGTCGGAGTAACTGCAAAAACATACTGGCAGAGAACAACACCGTCGCGAAGAGCCTCGCAAAAGAGCTTTCTCTCTCTTTCCTCTCCAGCGGAACTAAGAACATTGGAGCCAGTACCACCAACGGCGACCTGACTAGAACTCCCGCCACCGCCACTCTTGCCCCAAACCCGCTCAAGCCTAACTAAGGGCTGCAAGCGCACCTCTACCTCCGCCCAGTCCTTCTGCGCTTCGCTGCGTGCAAGATGCGGCGGCGCCTTCCGCAACTCTTTACACAGAAGTGACGTTGCAGCGCGGATAACTTCACGTTGTTCGGGAGTGGAAGGGGAGATAAGAGAAGCAGTGGAGAGATTGAATTGTCGATTCTGGGTGTATGCAGGCGTGCGTTGAGAAGGTGACGTAGCACGTGGACGCACGGTGAACTGAGGAGAGGATGCTCGAGGCGCAGGGGAGGCCGTGAGTCGCCGCTGTGCTTCAACGGAGGGTCTCCGATGGGTTTCGCCAGATCCCTTTCGCGGCACTTCTGCGGATGGTCTTCGGAGAGTATCAAGAGAAGATCTCTGCGGGGCATCAATGGAGGGTCTCCGTGATGAATCGACTGAGGGTCTCCGTGACGAATCGACTGAAGGTCTCCGTGGTGCATCCACAGATGGCCGACGCGCTGGGGTTGGCGTCGTTGGTGGACTGGACGAGTTCAAGGAAAGATGAGATGCGGATGCGGAGGTCAACCCCTGGTAGGAGGCGGGAGTCACAGTCTGTTTGAAAGGCGTCCTTGCGTGTGTAGGACTTACGGCACGCTTGGGTGTGGGAGATGGTGATGCATTGCTGCGAAGGGGAAAGTAAGTTGCACTCGCAGTGACGGGCCTTCGGGCCAAGTCATCCAACTGCCCTCGGGAGCCGGATGTGGGCGTCGGAGTGCTGGGCGGGCTTGGAAAATCATGACTTCGCCTTGGCGGAGAAAATATTGGAGGTGGACGAGATTTATTTGTCCGTGGAGAGGCTGTACTAGAGCGGTCAGGTGTTGCGGTGCCACTGCGGTACTCATGACGCGATGCTAACGGCTGAGGACCGCTGATCTCCTTGGACTTGATGGGCTGAATACTGGCGTGCCGGGTGCGGTCGCGTGTAGGCGTGACAAGCACATTAGTTGATGTTTTCATAGGTGCGGATTGTGACGAAGGCGAGGACATATCTTGGGACGAAAGATGGAGAGCTGGCGAAGACAAGGATGCCTGGCGTAGGGACGGGGTAGCAAAACTCGTGAATCCAGCCTGGCGTGATTTAGTAGCAACATCCGCGTTATTGCCATGTGCTCCAGTCGCGTTGGTGGTCGCGTTGGTGTGACTTGCGTCAAGGGAGGTCGTCGGGACGGTGGTCGACTCCTGTGCAGTTCTGCGCAGTCCTACCCTTGACTCCAACCGCTTCAGCATGCCGAATTTCTTCTTGTCCTTCTCCTGCCCTTTCACAGCGATTGCATGATCTTCAGGTGCCTTTTCCTTCCCTTTAACGGTTGCAAAGTCATCAGCGTGTGATGGGACCCTTGCTCTGGATCGTGTCGCGGTCTTTAAACTCTGCTCCAATGATGATCGGAGACGCTTGAAAGTCAAGGGCGGGGCCTCAGGCATCTCTTGAGCAGACGCATATGATGACGACGAGGAGGGCTCTGGGGTACGGGACGACGGGGGCGGATTGCGCCCTCCATTACCAAGCTGGCGAGATACCATGTGGAAAGGATTGGATATGTGTGTCTTTGGCAGGCGATTGCTACCATGCGTGAGCCGCATGTAATTGCCAAGATGTTGACTGAACTATGACTAACGCCAGAGTGTATGACCGCGAGGTGCGCTTAGAATGGGGAGGGCGTAGAGTAGGTCAGTGAGGATCCAAAGTGTACTAGTTCGTGTGTGTCGGATTCCTATGTAGTCACGGTACGTCAGATACTCCACTTCACAAGGGGCTGAGAACAAGCTTGAACTTCAGGGAAAGTTAAAGGAAGACCCACCAAAGACGATGCAGTGCAGCAGTGACCCTGTAGTTGGCAGATAGAGGACAACGCTATGGCTATGGCGGCAGTGAGGACAAGGAACTATATTTCTGAAATTCAGACGGAAAGTACCAGGCCCATGCTGTTGCCCGTAATAGATCTGACCGGGAGAAGCGAGAAGCTACTAATATCAGCCAGAGAAGCAACGCGCGCTCCGGGAACGGGAAGATTAACGGTGATGCGTAGTCTTGGAATGAAATCATTCACGAACCGAACAAGAGTTGAATGTTAACGTCGTAAGAAACTGACAAGGACTAGAAGTAGTTCACATATCCTCCAACTTGAAGGCAAAACCAATTCCTACCAGCTCATGTCAATCGTGTCAACTCGTGGCTAAAACTGACATCCACCGTCCACACGTCCTTTTGTACTAGTACTGGTCTATGGGTTAACTGATAGCCTTCATATGGACTGTCAACATTCCATGTGACATCATGACATCCTTCTCGACCCGGAACGTTATACATAAAACAAATAGTGGTGACTCCTGATCGGCACTTCATACACTCCAATCTGTGGCAGCAGACATGCGGCGGGACTTCTCACCTCACCGGCGCCCGGCAATTGGCTGATTATCGAACACCTGACAGTGATACGCCACTAAGCAGGGCCGCTGCCATCAATCGGATTGGCGCTGCTGAAAGTGGAACTGGCCAAAAGAGACTGACTGTGTCGTTGGTGCTACCCTGTCCTATCATAATGTCCCTAGTATCGGACCAGTGTTCGCCCCAATAGGAAAATTGGCTTCTTACAAAGATAGTGAAGGGGCGATGGACCGGGAACAAACCACATGATTTTGATCAGGGTGTTACTTCGCGAACTTGGCGTGTTTTGACGGACTCAACCAATGCTAATGAATCCCGGACTCACGCAGTACACGAGGACAGGGAAAAAAACTGTATAAGACTGCTTGCGGTAAGACACCATTGACGACGCTCGAGTAAGAAGACTTGCCGAGACATATCTTGTCAAGTAAAAAAACACGTGCAAGGGAAGAGTACCGGGGCGTGTGAGAGCCCAAAGTTCCCTTCAGTCGGCGATGTCGGGGAAGCACGGAATTCATGAGAGTGCGGCGACAAGAAACCACATCGGTGCTCACAGCGCCTCCCCACGTAGACCACTTATTAATGTCATGTCCGAAGGCTCAAAGGAGGCTTCACCCACGATCCCATTCTTCTCTTCGCACCCAAACTCAGCACTCACAATTGGCCGCTAGGGCTTTAAGTGAATCACCATGGTAGATGATGCACCAACCCACAGGATACAGCTATGGAGGCAACACCTGTAAACGTACAGCGTGGCCTTTGGGAGTTACCAACCTTGGCAGGAAGGAAGTAGAGTTTGCGCCACAACGGAAATGTCGGAGTTTCAAAGTAGTTCTGTTCTTGACTCACCACCTTCGCTACGGATTATCGACGCCAACGATGTCGACCCGCTCCAGGACAAAATCAGTGTCGGTTACAAACAATGGCAAGTCACAACCAACCAACGATAGCCAGCCAAAATCAACTAGGTCGCGTGCGAGAACTCTGAGAGGCGAGGATCATATGAGCGAGATGGAAAAGGAGAACAAAGCGAGTCGTGGAAAGGCAAAGACGCCGATAAAGGGTGCCCATCCCGCCCAGGACAGTCAGGCGAAGGTGAAATCTACATTTTGTGTCTGCCATCAACCAGACGATGGCACACCTATGGTATGCTGCTCTGTCTGTGATGAATGGTGCGTATATGTGGTCAGAATCACGTTGCATGATTTGACTCAACCCTGTTTGCGTTCATATAGGTATCATTTTCGTTGTGTGAAGCTTAGCGAAGAGATAGCTTCTGATCTTCGTAAGTTTGCCCTTATCGCGTCCCATCATTAATTGACTGATCATTCTCTGATCTTACAGAGACTTATGTATGTCCTACTTGCACTGAATCAACTGGTCGGCGTACAGTCAGTGAGTGTCACCGGTTTTTCCTGCTCGCCTCTGTGGGCTCTCTCCATGTACATCGATCCATATGAGTTTTGTTCTCCAAATACTTCGCTATCGTCTACCGTTAGTGGCCTATTTGTTTTCGCTCGCACACCCTGTTGCAGTCAATTGCGTGTCGCTGTGATGTTTATACTCTGGCTTTCATTGCACGTCCAACGTTGCTCTTGGCCTTACGTTATAGGCGCGCGACTATTCCTCTTGAGTCAATTTTTGTCTGAAGAGGTTTTGGTGTGAGCCATTGCTTGAGCACGCTGGTCAATTCGGGCGCTAGAGGCCTGTGCCATAGTGATGTCGCACGGAGCAATTAATAGAACAACATTCTTTTCTTTTCCCTCTGTATTGTGGTCCCTTCAAGGCACGACGTGCTGATCATTATTCGTGTTTTCAGTGAATTGGGAAGGCCCTGATGCAACGGAGGAATATGGCGAGGATGCCAAGCATGACAAGAGCGGACCCTCTGAAGTTGTCAGGCCTGTGACGCCCCCTCCGGCCATTCCTCCATCAGAAACAGAGGATGATACAGACAGCGAGGATGAATACGTTGCAGAGCCAGGAAAGTTTAAGGGGAAGGGATCGTTATCCGCCAAGGTGCGTGCCTACATCTTATTCTCTTCAATGTCGTACTGATGCTTGGTACTTCATTCGCCAGCGTCGTACACGCAGAGTCTCCATCTCCAGCGAGTCTGACGCACCCTCCAGCGTTCGCGGAAGTACCGGTACACGAGAAACATCTCGCAAAGCTGGCCCTTCTCGAGGATCCTCTGCTAGGAAGGCATCTCCCGCCACAGGTTCTGGTCTCAAGCGAAAAGCGAGCGTCACTCACCCTCCTGTTCCAAAACGCAAGAAATCCAGCGATGACACACCTGTGGAGGATGCAGCAAGAAAATACTGTCTTGGGAAGCTCCAACAACTGTTTTGTTCCATTTTTTTAAAGTACCCACATGGTGCTGTGACGGAGAGTGGCGATAGACCTGAGCTCAAAGAGGGAGAATTAAGTGATGAAGATAAGACACGCTTAGAGGAAGAGGCAAAGGTGTTTACGACTGAGGTCGAGCAATGCGTGTTTGATATATACGGCGAGCCGGACAAGCACGGCAGGCCCAGCGTTGGGCCAAAGTATAAGTAAGCCCGTGCTCCGCCTTATCATTTTTGTATACTGACCACTGTTCACAGGGAGAGATTTCGTATGCTTGACTTTAACCTTAACAAACCAGATCGTATCGTCCTTCACAAGCGCATTAGCTCGTCCTCTATCACACCAAAGGAGCTTGCCCTCATGAGCTCAACTGACTTAGCGAACGAAGAGACGCAACAATCGATCAAAATACTGGAAAAAGAGTCTCTGGAACATTCAATCCTCCAAAAAACAACTGTTCCCCGAGCAAAGATTACTCATAAGGGATTGCAGGATATTGAGGATGTGAATGGTGATGTTACCATGCGCGAGCGCGAACGTGAAAGAGAGCGTGAAAGGGAGGAGGAAGAAAGACGAGAGAGAGAGCGGCAGGCGCGCTTGAGGGCCGCCGAGGAACAGCAGAAGCAGCGTGCATCTGCAGCTGCTCAGGGATCAGCTCCACCTGAGTCGCCAGTCGTACCACAAATGCCGAGTTGGGGCGGACCTCCGCCTTTGCCCTATCCCATGCATTCAGTCAACCAGTTTGGGGCGGGCAATGACAGACCTCCCATGCATCCCCTGTTCGCACCTTCTGCATCTGATTTCCAATCGATGCTTCCAGAGCCTGAGCTTGATATCGCGGATCTCATCATTTTGGACGATGAGCTAGGGCAAGATTCAGAGGCAGAGAAGTTGGAGATACCAGCATTGGAGGCTCCCAAGCTCACTACCGACGTCACAGCTGTCGCGGTTCCAGAATCCGAAAATGCTACAGTCCCAGAGCCTGTACCTTCCGCAGCCACGGAACCTGCACTCGTCACAGAACCCGCACCTCCACCCTCCCAACCTTCTCCGCCTAGCTCCCTTCCTGCTACTCAAACGGCTACACCCACACCTGCAACTCCGCTGACGCCAAAGCCAGAAACACCTGTTCGTACGTCTTTCGACCTCAACGCTTTATGGTCAGCCCCACCAGCAGCGCCCCTTCCGCCTGACTCAGACCCTGGAGTTTCAAAAGAGGCCCAAATGGATGTAGATCCTGTCGCTACGGAAGCTAACGACCAAGATTTCGATATGTTCCTTGAGAAGGACCAAGAGTCGGAGTCCTCGCAGATGGGACAGCCTCAAGATCCTGAAGCAACTTTTAACACCCTCCCTCTTGTTTGGAGTGGCAAGGTTGGTATATTTGATCACTACAGCTCTTAGCAATAACTAATCGGCACCAGATATGTATGCCCTTGGAGTCTTCAACTCTTGAAGAAGCACCTGTAGTTGCGCGGCAAGTCGGAGGACGGATCTTAGGCCACGACTCGGACTTATGGAAGACTCTCTTCCCTTCTGATGTTCTCCGCATCGATGGCCGTGTTCCTACAGAGAACTCCTCGCATTTCCTTCTTCAGATGCGAATGAATTCGCAGAAGGAGCTCATTGCATGCGCGTTTTCTGCAGTGGAGGGTAACCCAATGCTGCAGACATTCAGCGAGTTCTTTCTTCATAAAAAGTATGTTTTCTATTATCTGACGTGCAATGGAAGCTGGATTTCTGACAATGCCTTTCAGCCGCCATGGATTAGTGTTCCCGTGGGGTAATAGACCGAAGGACTACCACCCTGGCAAGGAGCTGTACATGGTTCCACTGCTCGCAAGCCATCCTTTGCCAGATTTCATTGAGCTTATGGATAATGTATGCCTGCCCAAGGCCCGCAAGTCGAATTATGTTATTGGTATTTGGGTTTTAACGAGAGGAAAACTCGCCCCGCCTCCACCACCACCACCCGTGCCACAAAATCCCCCTCATGTCATCCCACCCCCGCCACTTTCTCACATACCTGCTGCTGCCCATCATCTTATCGGCCAACCAGGACCTTCTGCACCCCCTTCTGGGTCACATATGTCTGGGTCCGCACCCCTGCCTGTATCCGCTACCAAGGCGCCCCCACTCCCCGCCGCCTTACAGCAAGCTTATCCACAGCTTGCTAACACGTCTCTTGCCGCAGAGGTAGCTTCTCTCACACCAGAACAGATCCAGATAGTGTTAAGAACACTATCTGCGGATTATGGCATGAGCGTTGGCAACTATGCTGCGGCACCCGTCGTACCAACCGCCGCAGTATCCACACCACCTCAGCTGTGGAATAACACTCCCACGCCCAGTTTTCCGCCGCAACCATACGATACAGGAGGCGTTCCCCCCGTGAGCCAACCACGGGTGGCTGCAGCCCCATCACCCGCTCGTTCTAATCCCATGCCACCACCGACGGGTCCTGCGCGTGGGTCTTTCAATAATGCGCCGTACAATCGGGATCGAGATTTCCATCAAGGCCCAGGTCCCCATCACGAGGGACCAGAGCGTAGGGGATGGCAGAACGGTGCGCGTGGACGGGGCCGGGGTCGAGGACGAGGGCGAGGGCGAGGGGATGCACCAGACCATTCTCAAGATTCGGGATGGCAAAGGAATCGGACTCGCAACGGACCAGAATATGAAGGTCCTTCACCGCAGCGAGGTCGGTGGGATGGTCAGCCCCATCCTAGGTGGTGATCGCACTGTGTGATTACCTTTTGATTAAGTTATTACTTTCGATATGGATCGCCTCGTATTATGTAATTACTTGTTTCGTATCGTGTACTTGTACGGCGGCTGCTAACGTGACGCCCTGTGACGGGACCGTCCGGTTTCGCGTTCGCAGCTATACTTCTGTAAATGATGTCTGCTTTGTTTGACCGATAGATAACTTGCGTGGGTGTCGTGCTTCAGGAAAACGTAATTCACTACGGCACACTACAGACTACTACAGAGCACTCTGTAGTACTATGTAGTAAAATCCAACCCACTGATGTGCCGTGGTAAACCGGCCGTGCGAAGCGAAGCGGTCTAATAGCACGCACACCTACTGAGCGCCATACATTTGTCATCCATCTCTGCAGCCAGCGAGCGCTCTGATTTAAGCAGTCAAAGGACTCGAGCGTATCGATATCTAGGTGCATGTCATGACAGGGGGACTTGACTATTTTGGCACGATGTTGATGAATTGTTTGCTCCCGTCTTAGATCGCGCTTGTTGGGCGCTTTCGCTCCCACCCTCCCGAGTCTCCGAACTAGGTCAAATGTCATCGATATCGCCGCGACATAGTATTGGAAGGAGTTGTTCCTTATCTCGAACGTCTCCGACTAGAAGCTTTATCTAGCCGTATTGCGGTAATAGAAGGACTGGAGAGTAACAGAAATTTGCCATCTCATAACCTTCCTTGCCAAACTTTAACGGAAAACGACACTGGAAGAGACGAGATTTCCTAGCGCTTTCGGATTACCCCAAGTCTGGCATAGACATACCCCACACTCTGTCGGTGGAGGCTCGGGCTGAGTCACTATGTCGCTTCTTACAAGGGTCACTCTTCTCCTGTTGATAATCAATGTTTAATAGCAGCCAGCTGACCATGAATTCCAGTGAAATTATAAATACAGTACGTTGTTGTTCTAAGCGTACTGTTTGTCACATTCATACACCATATAAAGGCAGTTCGCTGCCTCTTCCTCTTCCTATTCCTCCGCCTCTATCTCTCTCCTGACTCGCAAGCTTGTTACTGGTGACATTTTTAGATCTTGGACTCGCCAGAATGGACACACCCGACACCTCTCATATAGTAAACGAGACGACGCCTCTGATCCCTGCAAAGGCGTCGAAAAGGCCTAAAACACCCCTTCCAAAATTCC
>PVXU01011775.1:0-17775 GCA_002994865.1 Rhizopogon parksii | reverse complement strand
AAAAAAAAAAAATAGGGTAGTTGGTTTCGTTAACCGCATCGATGGTCTTATCCCCTGGAACAGCTTTGCAAGGCTGCTACGGGTCAGTCTAAGCTAGCATAGGAGGCTCGAACAGTGAAAGTATCCCGATTTGGAAGGCATGACACAGCCACGCGACGCGTCTCTGCTTTCGCGCACGCGTTCATCTGATTCTTGGCAATCGAGCACCGTAATCCATTCTCTAACATGAGTGACATATCAATGCGCGTCAATGCTGGCCGTCTTGCTGGCCTAAAGGGCAGGACTGTCCGTCTCCCCTGCAAAGTCCTCCGAGTCAGTTCGTCCACTTCTACCACTCCTCTTCTAGTGTGCCACCCTTCTTTAATAGCTTGCAGATGACACCGCCCTCGTCGAGGCGAGCGACGGTGGTCAGGTAGAGATTCAAAGGAAGGTCAGAACAGCTTCACTTCCGCTCACACACAATTCACAACTCATACATCGTCGATCGCAGAATGTGGATGTGACGGCCACCTATATCGAGGTTGTGGGGAGTGTGGTGAATGCGACTTCAATAAAAGCACTGACAGCGATCCCGTTGGATTCAGAAGGCGAGATAGGTAATACTAGGTCTCTCAGGCGATGGTATACTACTCATTCTCACGCCATTTATGCAGATATGAAACTGGTCAACGACACGATCGAGCTCTCTTTTGAATCGAGGTTCGACAAGGTCTTTCCTCGATACACAGACTCCATCTAGCATGCCCTAGCATAGGCACATGAAAGTTGTATTTTAGTACTCACCACACCACATGAAATAACACATAACTGGCATCCCATATGTATGGCATCAAGATGCCTGGCCCCGACATCTTGTGTCATGTTCTTGGTTGTGGTACGCTCTGCTATCTCTTGTCTTTCAATACTAGCCTTCTCGCATCCCGCTATCCCACCGCATGTCTCGGCAAACAGCTATCCTCAGTTTATATGCATACCAGCTTCCTGCCGCACTGTTGCTCCGCTCTACCGTGGCACACTTCTCTTTGGGGACACGACTTTGCAGATAATGAAAGTGAGAGAATGCACGGCGATAGACCCATCGAGAGCCCGTTGATAACGCGGTGAATGCGAAACGACGACCGCGGTCGTAAGAGAGAGTGCATAAGATACCCCTAGTACAACGCCTAATGAGACGACGTGCGGTCTGGGAGGGGCAATGAGGATAATCGCGAGGATCATGAAATCCAGGTGTTACGAGATGAAGATGGAGAACATTATACAGAGATTAATTATAGTCACGGTATTCATGTTTGGAAATGAAGAAATAGTCAACCAGAATGTGGTTGTTTATACAGACTCGAACTCGGAGGAGCCCGGCCCCACACGAACCAAATACTAATCATCGTTACCTCGCCCGACGCCAGGACATCTTCCAAGGCAACTAACTATCCACCTGGTTGAGATGCGCTGAATCCTGATGCCAGTGCCACGTTGTCCAACGATGCAGTATGCGTTACGTCCTGTCCCATCGCGAGTTCGTCGATCTTGCGCAAACTTTAACATTCAAGTTCTTTCAGCATCCCGCCAGACGCCGTTCAAGCCAGCAATGCCACTGCGGATAAGCTCCAGCGGCACGTTTGCCAAAGAAAATACTACGAGCTTGAGAGTTCACACTGCAGTTTCTTGCTTTGAGTCCAACGAAATTATGAGCATTCTGATGCAAGAAAACATAAGTCGGATATGGTGTAATGGTTAACATTACCGCCTCTCACGCGGTAGCTCGGGGTTCGATTCCCCGTATCCGAAAATTTTGTTGTTGACGTCATGGTCACGTGACTGGACGCGATCGACTGGGCTAAGACTGAATTTGAAGTCCTGAAGGTTAAGCTACTCAAACACTTGTACTAAGCTCTGAGCATGACAAGCGACCGTCGCTCTCCCTCTCCGGAACCACCTGGCCCGCGAGCAATACGGAGACTTCACGAGTCTCTCATTAACCGAATTGCAGCAGGCGAAGTACGCCTTGGCCCTTGCGTTAGCCACGCGACAAACGCGAATACTGATCAAATTTACTTCTAGATCATACATAGACCAGCTTCTGCGCTCAAAGAGTTGCTCGAAAACAGCCTCGACGCAGGGTCTACCTCGATTCAAGTAATTGTCAAGGATGGTGGTATGAAGCTGCTACAGATTCAGGATAATGGTTGTGGCATTCGTGTATGTCTTGGTCAAAGTTCCATCGTGGCTTTATATTGAGTGCGTTCCAAGAAAGATGATCTACCCTTACTCGCTGAGCGTTTCACTACGTCCAAGTTGACTACTTTCTCCGACTTGTCCAAGTTGACGACTTATGGGTTTCGCGGAGAGGCTCTTGCATCGATATCTCACGTTTCGCACCTGACAGTAATCACCAAGACCAAGTCGGACACGTGTGCCTGGAAGTGTGTACATTGCCATTTCAGTACAAAACAATTTGAGGTCTGACGGAAATCCTACAGGGCTACTTATGCTGACGGTGTCCTCGTCCCTTCAAAAGCAGGGTACACACCAGACCCTAAGCCTTGTGCTGGGAACAACGGAACCACTATCATCGTATGTCTCGAAGAAGTCGGGCTTCAGTCGTCTTTCATCACACAATTCACTATAGATCGAAGACATGTTCTACAACACGCCTACCCGACTGTCTGCTCTTCGCGGCTCCTCTGAAGAATACGCGCGGATCCTTGACGTGATGACCAAGTATTCCGTACACAACTCGAAGGTGTCGTTCGTGTGTAAGAAGGTATGTTGCTTAAAATATACCAGAAGGCGTCCTACAGATGCTATCTTGTAGTCTGGTTCCATGAATCCTGAACTCTCGACCCCATCCTGTTCGGATACCTCTCTAGCAATTCGTCAGCTATACGGTCATTCCATAGCAAAAGAACTTCTACATGCCACGGCGTCTTCTACTTCCAATGATAGTACGGAAACGGTCGACGAGGATGATCCAGAAGCATGGTCGGCCGAAGCATACTTCACTAACGCAAACTACCAAGGCAAGAAGACCGCGTTCTTGCTGTTTATAAATCGTTGGTTTCTTACCGTTCCAGTCGTGCAAAAAGTTGACGCACATTTCGTGCAGACCGTCTGGTAGAATCATCTCGTATAAAACGGTCCATTGAGAGCATATACAGTGGTATACTGCCAAAAGGTTCCTCTCCTTTTGTGTATCTGAGGTAAGACCAAAGTCTACTAGTGCGGATATGAAACAAATTATCCGTGCAGCATCAACCTCGACCCCAGGTCTGTAGATGTCAATGTGCATCCGACGAAACGCGAAGTCCACTTTCTGAATGAAGAAGCCATTATTGAGCGGATATCTGATGCCATTCAGCAGAAGCTTGCAGGTCAAAGTCAGTCACGAGTATTCGAGTATCAGGTACATGATAAAATACACTCCGCGTGTGCACTAATCACCTTCATTGACAGACGTTGCTCACTGGTGGCATTGCACAATCAGCCTCACGGAAGGGCAAGGAAAAGGCAGCTGATGCTGATGAAGTGGAAGGAGATGACGACCGGCCATCAACCAGTCAAGGTTAGCCAGTCTGTAAACCTTCAGATGGATATTATTTGAACTCTGTTTAGTAGCGAAAAAGGTGCTCTCTCAGCACAAAGTCCGTACCTCCCTGCAGGACCGGACACTAGACTCGATGATTCCGGTCACTGACCCATTGAGGACCGACTCCGATGAGCCTACAACAGCTATCCGGTTACGGGACATCAAAGAATCTACCTGCCATTTTGCATCCATAAAAGAACTCAGGCGCCTTGCTACCAAACGTTTGCACCATGGTGGGTTGTGCATTTCTGTCGCGACCAACACGCTCAAGTATATACACAACGTAGACCTCACTGAAATCATCAAGAAACATACCTTCGTCGGCGTGATCGACTCGTCCCGGTGTCTTACATTGATTCAACACAATAAGAACCTGTACATGGTCAATCATGCTGCATTAGCGTGCGTCTGTGAGCTCGTGCGGAGACTTGAATTAACGCAGCACCGCAGGGAGGAAATGTTTTATCAACTAGCTTTGTTGCAATTTGGAGACTACAATCGACTCAAACTCGACCCCCCTCCATCTCTTCGAATGCTAGTCAAGCTTGCAGTCGAAGTGGAAGAAGGCACAGAACGCAGTGGGATGAGCAAAGACGAGATTGTCAACGTACGAGTCAAGTTTCAATGCTTTGTCAGATCCACTCAACGGCCTTTCGCAGCGAATAGTAGAGACCCTTATGGACAGACGAGATATGATGCTTGAGTACTTCTCATTCGAAATTTCAGAGACGGGTGATGTTCGGACGCTTCCCCACCTCCTCCGCGAGTACACCCCTAACCTCGACAAGCTACCCATGTTCCTCATGCGTCTTGGGCCCCAGGTATGTTCGACGCCATATTGCCATTTCATCGATATCATAGCCTCCTTAGGTTCACTGGGAGTCTGAGCAAGAGTGCTTTAGCTCTTTCATGCGCGAGCTTGCATATTTCTACTCGCCAGCCCCACTGTCTGTAGTCTCAGCGTCCGCCTCCGATGAAGATGAACAGGTGAAGCAGAAAGCTGAAGCTTGGCGCACACAAAACATACTATTCCATGCGATGCGCAAATATCTGGCAGCACCCAAGTCCCTACTGGAAAACGATGTCGTGCAGGTAGCAAGCTTACCAGATCTTTACCGAGTTTTCGAACGCTGTTAGACTGAACGACCACGCTGCAATCTATCATAGAATGCTGGTACATAACTCTACATAGAACCCGTCATAATGTAAATTACAGTGATTTTGTGATGCATCGATAACAACGAAAGCGCAGTGGAGATAAGTTAATACAGTCCCTTGCCATTAGGAGCGGTGTAGTAGAAGGATGGAGAGTCGTATTTGAATGCGTCAAACTCAGATTCGGGATCAGACTCGTCGCTGGAGTCATCAGAAAGGTCGCGTGGTCCGCTTATCCGGAACACATCAGCAAATGGAGTCTGTGGAATGTCGCCGGAGTTGTCCGTAGACCTGGCCATAATGGAAGCGACTCTGTCCTCTAGCTGAAGACTTGGTAGGAGCCGCGCTTGAGGCTTCGTATTCTGGAAGAACTCGCTCAGCTCATGCAGGTCCTGAACCAAGACTCCCAAGTCCTCATCTAGTGCATCCCCAAATATAGAGTCTCGGGACTCTGACTGGAAGTGCACCGTAGATATCCGCGATGATGTCGTGAACATAAGAGCAACCGCAAGGACGTTGGCACGACATTGTGCTTGTCGGTGTTGTATGCGTGCAATACACCAGCCAGAGTCTTCAGGAACCCCAAAGATCTCTGTCTCACCCGCACCAGTAAGTGAGGAGACGTGCATGCTCATGCGAAGGACCTGTTTAGCTGTGGGTCCCCCGGTGATTTTCGTTGGCTCCTCCAACACGTCAAGAGCTTGAGTAGCCAGGTCTCCTTCCACTAACCGCAATAATGGCATAAGATGTTCTGTGCCCAACGACTGCAGAGCACGCTGCTGGAATAAGACTTTAAGCACGTGCATCGAGGACACTTGAAGCCATCTCTCCTTGTTGAGCACGAGGCTCAATAACAGAGTCGTGATATCGGTCCAATCAGCGGGAGGGTAGTGGTCGCGTAGACTGCCAACGGACTGACGAAGGAAATCATCCTTGGTCCTGAAACGGCGCTTGACAAAGGAAACCATGATCCGATTGATGCTCTCCAGACCATCTTCATCAGCCAAGTCAGCGATTGAAGAACAGAAGTCGTTTAAAGCCTCGTCATGCTGGTCATTAGACATAGCGTGCATGCACCATGGTAGAGACAGTGTAAACAGGTCTCGAAGCCAGTTTTTGGGAGAGTCGAGCAACATGGGGCACTTCAGTTTTGCCAGTCTCCTGAGGACTACGAAGGTGCTATCTAGAGTCGTAGCAGAACGCAACCCGCCCATGAGGGCTCGCTGTAATCCGATGGACCCACTCCAATCTCGAGGGCGCTGGGTAAGGATGAGGTCAATGACGAGAGGGTCGTTCAAATCAATGCGATCGAGGAATGCAGCCAACAGTTTGGTAGCTTCTAGGTAATCGGTTTCCGCGCTGGTTGACAGCACAGCAGACACTGTCCAAAACAGCCGAGGAAGCAGTGTGCCATCGAGCTCGTCCAGTGTAACCATACCGGTGATGGTGCGAATGACCTCGGCCGAAAATTTCTGCCTTTCTGGATCCATATCCGCTATGGAAACAGATAAGCGGCTCAGCAGCTGATCCAGGGCGGCATGACTCAATGGCAGTCTCAACACGCGAATCACCTGTAAAGAACGAAGCGCAAGACTTCGCATGTTGCAAAGCTCAACGTATGATAGTGCCAAATTTCCTACAGTCTGTTCCAGAGTTGTGACAAGAGGCTGGATCATAGGAAACACCTGAGAGAACAGGGCGCTCATTCGAGTTTCCACGATCTCGTTGGCATCATCATCCTTCCAAAATACAGAATCTCCCTGATCCTCCAAAGCACTGATCTGCGCCACTAATGCAGAGCAATTGGATTGTACGAGGCCCGGAATGCAAATGCGCAAGAGCTGGAAAAGCATTCCACGAGCACGGATCCTCATAAGGGGGACGCGGTGGTCGATATTTGGAAAGATGGCTTGTAGAATGACCGGTATCGAAGTGACATGCGTCCACTGCCCTTCAACTACAGCTGATCCCAGTAGGATAAGCGCATACTGCGCGGGTCCCAACAGTATTTTCGGTTGCTCTTCAGCAAAGAGAGCATTCAAGTCAGACCACAACTCGAAGTCTTCTGCGGCGGGTGGTTCCTTTAGTTGATGATCAAGGGAAGGAACCATGCGTTCCGGCTCGCAATAGTAGCAGAGAAGCTCGTAAACTTGCGGGGCAGAAACAGAACGCGAAAGACATGCTACGATGGTGCATGCACAATCGACGAATGCGCCCGTCGCTACCTTGAGTGCTTGATTGATGAGGAAAGTTATGGTGGCAGCTCCGTAGGTCTCATTCGGGTAGTCTGCGAATCGCGTCCATATTGCGGCAACCTGTTCGAAATGACTTTCGCTGTATCGTTTTGTGAGTGTGACGAGATGGTAAAGAATGCGACTGCTGGCTGGCGATGGGTGTAAACGCCCTTCGTTGTCGGGGTCAAGCGTGAGTCGTATTTGCGGGACCCAAGACTCAAGGCTCTGCAACAATAAGAGAGTGACCCTCTCATTGCCACTGCGAGGCATGCGCATCAGCAAGGTAGCCATCTCCGTGACCACCTCGTTAGCGTGACTGGGATGTTCGCTAGAGAGACGCTCTGAGACCAGCCGATGCGCGTGCAAGTACACACTGCTTAAAGGGCTGGTAGCCATCGCCTGAAACTCGCCAAAAGACAGGATGCCCGAGGAATTCTCATGCGTGGCCTCGAGAAGCCTAAGGGATTTCTGTCGGATTCTAGAATCAGCGTGACACAGGTTGGTCAAACCCAAGCATATAATTTGCGCGAAAGTGTATGAACCAACGTCCACGCTGCAAACGACTTCGGACAGGACCTCGAAGAAGGCAGAGCTACTGGGCGACGAGTCTTTCGAGTCAATGAAGGAGCGCCGGAGGACTTCGCTAAGCAATGCTTTATCTGCTTCACTGGGTGCGATGAGAGAACGAAGGGATTTTCTGCAAAGGAATGAGTAGATAGCATACATGAAAGAGTGAATAAGTACCTTCCACACATGACAACGTGCGAGTAAGCAGATTGAAAGACATAATGGAGACGATCCAAGATCTGTACAGCTTCCAAAGGTTTCGCAGGCTCTTGAGGGCGGTCCGTAGGGGATGAGGAATCTACGGTTTCAGAAGGATAATATGCCCTTTGCTGTTATTAGGTTAGCTTTGAGCAACAAAACATGAAGTCTTTTGCTTACGCAAAGTGCAGCAAGCGCACCCACGGCTGCATTGGAAAGCAGTTTAGTCTCATGCTGAAACCGCTCTGCAGAGTCTGACTCGGCTTGAGGGTCGTGCACAGCCGCAGCCGCAGCTCTTTGCATGAGAATGTATCTCTGTTTTGCTGATTCGGATTGAACGCCGTACTGGCACCATTCTTCACAAAGCCTGTAAAGAGTGACACATCTGTTTGATGAAACGAACCGTTCCGAGTCGGCAAGGTTCGCCAGGCTATCGAAGAAGCGTTCGACCAAACCGCAGAAGTAGCGGCGAAGACGCTGTAGTGAGTAGTTATCGCGATTCTCCGGAGCGACGAGGAAGGTTTGCGTGTTCCGGATGAAGTTAAGCGCACATGTCATTGCATCTTGTTTTGCAGAAGATCTTTGGTGCTGAAGCTGCGGAGCAGTAAGGAAATAGATACGAGCAACGGCCGAGTGTAGACGAGCTTGACGTCGAAAACGTCCACTCGACCCAGATGATCCAGATTTCGACCGAGTGTCATCGTAGAATTGACGGAAAGCAAAGAGATTCAAATCCTCCAAAAGTTGCGAGAACCCAGCAGAAGGGAAGGAGCTAATGCTAAGGACAGCAGCATCACGAAATGGAGCATACTCAGCATCTAAGAACGGTGTCAGGTACTTAAACAAGCAACGTGTGGTTGTCATCCGTTCGCGCTCAAAGGTAGCGTCCGAAGGGGCTCGTGAATGTTCTCTACCAGCTTGGATGGCACCGCGGCTGTCCGATACAGTCGCTGTAGCACATAAACTTTTGATCCACAGATGCCATTGATCGATCAGGTTCATATTATCTTTGACCTGCTTGTACCCGTCTTTGTCGGAGGGGCCTGGCGCACGAGAGGAAACAGGTAGTCGACCGCTGAGAGATGAGAGTCCAGCCAGGTGCAACATCGAAGGATGGTAACGAGATGCTGCAGCCTCGATAATGGAACGGCAGTCCACGACAACTTTCAAAGATTGCTGGGACGAGGCTTGCATGAAGCTAGGGAAAACACAGCGCCATATCTTCCTGTCCTTATCATAGTCACTATCGGCAATCCTCAACAACACGTCCTTTTTCGCAGACT
Source organism: Rhizopogon parksii (assembly GCA_002994865.1). NCBI lineage: Eukaryota > Fungi > Basidiomycota > Agaricomycetes > Boletales > Rhizopogonaceae > Rhizopogon > Rhizopogon parksii. Next base: position 8,755 of record PVXU01011775.1, on the reverse strand, counting down.
GCCTCCACTGGTGCAGACGATCCAGCTCCGACCTATCCAATAACTCGTCGAAGCCCTGAAAACGGGGATTGTCACGAGCTTCACGATCCAGCAGTTCGTCCAAAAGGATGGAGGAACTCGCATAAGCATCATCGTCAGCGTTTATATGAGCAATAAAAGGCGCCAGCATGCGGATGAGTTTGACCCCCGCGCAACGAATGTTGACAGGTTCATGCGACAGCAGAAACAGTGCGCCCGCAGTGATCTCGTCTCCTTGAAGGGCAATGGCCTCCCTTTCGCTAGCTGTGATGTCCGCCTTGGGTCTCTGAAGAACACCATTGACCCAGCCTTCCACAAGGCTGATCCAGAAATTCAGGAGCCGAGAACTTTCGAGGACAAGCCTTGCACCGAACCCCTCCCGCCCGATACATGCAGGATCAAATAGGAAGGCTGTGAAATGACGCAAAACTGCAGGTGCATATCGTCCATCGGCCATAAAGCGCCTCAGCGCCGCTCCCGCCGCTTCTCCGATGCGAGGCTCCACATGGATGATACCGCGGATGAGCATATTAACGGCATCTGTGAGGGGCAAGGAGCAGTGCAAACAGCGAGGCCACGACTGCAAACATGTCTGTAACATAGTTATCTGCGACACGAGATTGTTGGAGTACGCAAAGGATCCTTCAGGTCGTCGACAAATGACGATGTTGTGCAACTCTTCATGGACGGAGTTGAACCGGGAAAGCGACCACTGTTCATCGAAGATGGACATTTGGCCTACAGACTGGCTTGCAGCTCGCGCAATCGCGGTGATGACAGTACCATATCTATCAAGAAGCTCTTGAACACCATGTCTGGATAACACTGTAGGCGGAAGAGCTTCAGAAGACGAAGGATAGTCATCCCAGGATGGTACGGCAGTGAAATCGACACTGGATGGCCACGTAGGAGCTGATTCCTCGCGTTCGAAAGCGTGTAAAGTTAAGAGGATGGCTTGTGCTGATATAGCAACGCGTTCAGGAGCCAAGATGCCCAAGGTATTAGCTGTGGACGATGAATTCACGGCGGCTTCTTGAAGCAAATCCATGCAGACTCCCAGCCCGTACTCGAAATAACGCGACAAGATGAAATGCAAGACGTAGATGAAGGGTTCGAGATGCTCTTCATGATGGGAGATTGATGACCGTCCCGTAGGGAAGATATGTTTGAGGAGGGAGTCCAATTTGGCGGTGCAAGTGGCTAATGGCTCCTGGCATCGGTACAAATATGTCCATATCAATCGAATAATCCCATTCAAGACAGGAATCCGATAAGGCTTCTCCTACATAAGGAGTTAGCAACAAAAAAAAAACGTCTGACTGTTCGCATGCAAACCTTCATCTTCGACAGCCCATACTCAAAGCAAGTTGTCCAGTGGCGTAAAAAGTATTGATGAGGCGCAACGCAAAGGCTGGTGACAGCCAATGGGTATGCGACATGCCAATAGCGTGGTTTACTCATCATCTCCTTAGCTCGGGGATATATCTTCTCAATCGCCTTCTCCCATTGTGGATGATTTACCTCGGCCTGTGCCGTCTTGGCGTTGTGTTAGAGTATATCAGCATCAGCCAGAAAAATGGGAACATACCTTTCCAATAGGATGTAACAGACGAGTCAATGTATCGGCGAAAGCAATCTTAAACCGAAGACCATGCGCATTCGCAAAGGATTTAGCTAGTAACTCCAGAAACTCGGCACCTTCCTCAAAGGCTTCAGGGGGCCATACCTAGCTGATACATGAGCACGAATAAGAAGATAAGAAGATGGCTCTCACTCTCAGCTGGACATGACGCAGCCCTTTCACTAGATGCTCATACTTCGTATCGAGGTCTTTCGCCACTTGACCATTAGCTACAGGCTCGAGCTCGCCAAGGAAACGATCCGTGACACTGACAAAGCTGGCGAAGGGTTATGTTGGGATTTTTTCTGATGAGAACCCCATGCTCACCGAACATTTGCCAGGTGCCCGAGCATTGTGGCATACAATTCGGCATTAAGCCTATGATTAGCTGACTGAGAGAGCAGTTTCACATCTGGCCTCTTGAACTGCTCAAACGTTGTTTCCTCCAAGCTAAATCCTAGGGCGTCACCCAGTGCGTCTTTTGACAATACCGACAATACCGCAATAAGAGCGCGACACATGATGTAAATCGACGCCAGGGACTTCCGTTCATTTAACAATGTAGATGGTTCTTGAGACCTTGCACCACGTGTCGAGAGGGGCGATTGGCTGGCATGATGTTTGAATATGTCGGCGCCCACGTTTTCATAATGAGTGCGTCTCCAACGCATGATCGAGTCTACGACTGGTTTTGGATGTTTCTGAGCGATTTTCCCCAAGGAGCCCATTAGGTCATCAAACTTGGGATCCAACGAGGGACCCATGAAGTTCGACAATAAAGGTTCGTGATCCTAAAGTAAGCGTGAATGAGACGTGCATGACCAAGACAGAGAACGAAAATACCAGCGGTTCACGAAGGAACGCGTCCATCTTTGCCTCCGCAAGAGTAGCAAACCGAATGAAAACTGCATGAAGAGCGTAATTAGATGGCATCTTCGGACCTGACGGCGCCTTATCATGCTCCTCTATTACTATGGGCCCTTCACTGAAGATGTGAGCACCAAATCCATCTGGCATACGGGGAACGGGAGGGGGAGAGGACGAGTATGGGAAACCGTGACCAAGGTCACTCCCCGTGTCCGAACTATGAAATATAGACCCAGATTGAGAATGATGGGACCTTGCAGCGGAGTGCCCTCTTGCCCTTGATGGAGCACGGGGACGTGTTTCGCTAGATCCAGGTGTTGGTGGTCGGGGATGTGGCGGACTTGTAGCGTTGAGTGCCTTTTGAGAAGTCAATGTGGATTGAGGCAGGGACGAAGTCGAGCGGTTGAATGGGTTCTTCAGAATGGGGTATGCCTGGTAGTCTAGCGGAGGTAATGGCGGTACATCGGTATTCTTCCTAAAGGCATTCCTGATGGATGCAAAAGATGGCTTCTTGGAGAACGGAGAGCTTGCAGTGATTGAAGGTTGAGTGGTATGCGAGCTCTTGCCAATTTGACGGGCAGGTTGTGAAGTAAAAGAATCCTCTGATGCGGCAGAATCGCCACGACTATGAAAGTAACTTCGCTCGCCGCTGCGTTCTGGCAGTGCTGTTGGAGTCATGATCGTTGGAGAATTTGGGCCTGATCCTGCATTCCCGAATGCACCAAAGCTATGACCTCCAGACCTGCCGAAGGGTATGGGAGTGGACTGAAAGTCACCATCATCAAAGTCTGGGCGATTCAACAAACCTTCGAGCGAAGCAGATGGATGGACTCTCACCTGGTATTGTAATCTGTAATACACCTTCTGAGCTCATGATTCACTAGAGTGGTGTTCGCACACAGCTCTTCAGGAATGTCGTGAGATGGAAGCACCTGGTTTGAACGTCGACGTGGGCAGGTGGAGGAGTAAGCCTGAGGCTTGACGCAGGCTTGTGCGTTCCAAGTCACTTACTGACCACTGACCACCGTGACTGACCACTGCTTGACGAAACCGTCTTGTTCCACAAAAGTTTCGGAACTTCCTAATCCAGAATAACCACGTGACGTCCGTGATCATTATATGACGTACTACATAGCGCTGATCAGTACTATGACCCTCCACCTACAACTTGTGTGAAGTCAGTCAGGAGCGGCCAGCGCACGCTAGAACTTAGACGTGTTCGATTTGAAACTCCGATAGGATACTTTAATCAACCCGGTGGTTGAACTTGCTGTCCGTCAGTCACTGTCACTGCACCAAGCCAGCTAGACATAAATTCCATGGCCAAGTATTATGACGAGATACCTGAATTTCTCATCGAATGGATCAAGAAACAGCATATGTTCTGGGTAGCTTCCGCTCCCCTGAATCCTGACGGACATGTCAACGTCTCCCCAAAGGGCACAGCGGATTGTTTCCACGTCCTAAATTCGCGACGAGTCTGGTATCAAGACTTGACTGGAAGTGGTGAGTGATATATAAAATGATTTCAGTCTCATTCAAGTATGGAAGCCAAGGTGTGGAAACGATTTCTCATATCAGGGAGAATGGTCGCGTAACGGTAATGTTTAGTGCCTTCGAGGGACCTCCCAGGATCATGAGGTTGTATGGGATAGGTATGAGTTAATCTTTTATGACCTTGCGTCGAGTCTATTCTAATATCCACGCGTAGGAACCGTGCATGAATATGGCACACAAGAGTACGAATCCTTTATTCCTCCTGAAACCCGTAAGCCAGGCTCTCGTGCAGCTATCGTTATCGATGTATACAAGTGTCAGACGGTACTATCTTTGATCTACTCCCGTTTTTTCCGTTTAACCGTTTTCGATAGACATGTGGATGGGCTGTGCCTATCTACGATTTCGTTTCGCATCGCACTCAACTTCTCCGAATGAACGACAACGTAGAGGCATTGGACCGCGCATCAGACGGTACTTCCTCCACAGAGATCTGTCAGAAGGGTATTAAAGCCTATTGGACACAAAAGAACCTCAGAAGCTTGGATGGCCTTCCTGGCCTCCTTACAGCGCCTGATTCCAAAGTAACACCTGTCAGTGTCTTTGACAGGGAAGGTTCGAGACCGAAGTTGCATCGCTTGTCTTCGAGACAAGAGGGCGCTCTGAGCAGTGGTGCAAATTTGGCGATCGGTTTTGTCCTTGGAGCATTAGCCGCTACCTTGCTTCATCGCATCCTATCTAACAATGTAATTGATATGTTTACTATCTGAGCTTAATAAAGCAACAGACGATGTGGTGACTTGGAATACGATACGTCTTGCATACGTCTCGCCATTCTGCTTCATACCATCGTGTTGGAACAGTGGCTTTGCATACCGTTATGGAAACTGCTTTCTACTCTATCTACGCATGCCGTGTGTAGCATGTTCAATTACCGGCAGGATAGCAGAATTTCCTTGAGAGCTTGTTGAATTGGACGGATGGTTTGTATCCTACTACACCTCAGCTTTGTGCGATGCGCCATTGCGCACCGGAATACTCAATCATTCATTTTACATCTGCCCAACAAATGTCCGAGTTCTTCCGTTCGGATTACCATTATGAAGATCACACGCGGCGCGATGGGAGTTAGTAGTTCGGTTGAATTTACATTGAATCCCACTGGGATACGGCGCTCCTTTGATCCTAAATATTCTGCGTCCCACGATGGTGATTTCAAGTTTCTACTTAGGCAGCGCGATACAGCACGGGTCACACCTAGAACAATATATTGACCAGTGCTCTGCACTACACGCCATCATCTAGTTTATACTCCCTTCGGTATTCCTGGTCGCCTGTCTGCGTCCGCTCATCACCTCTTACAATACGTATTACGCATGCTCTCTCACATTGCCAATTTGCCACGCCAGAACACGCGCTTGTCGGACGATTCGGACAGAACTTAAGCAAGACGAGTTCGGATCCAAACTCCGATAGGACTCCCTGCTAATCAGCATATATAAGTATAAGTCGATTGTGACGAGCGATTACAGCGCTGGCACCAAGGTTGCTCGCATAAATCTATGGCCAAGTACTATGACGAGATACCTGAATCTCTCATCGAATGGATCAAGAAACAGCACATGTTCTGGGTAGCTTCTGCTCCCATGAGTCCTGATGGGCATGTCAATGTCTCCCCAAAGGGCACAGCAGACTGCTTCCACGTCGTAAACTCTCGCCGAGTTTGGTATCAGGATCTGTCCGGAAGCGGTGAGCGTCACGTAGAATGATTTCCGACTCATCCAAATTGTGTGAGGTCAGGTGTGGAAACCATATCCCACATCAGGGAGAATGGTCGCGTAACAATCATGCTCAATGCCTTTGAGGGACCTCCTAGGATCTTGAGGTTATATGGGATAGGTACCAGTCGAAGTTCTTTCGTTTGCGTCAATTCTACACTAATACAAGGGCGAAGGAACCGTGCATGAATATGGCACACCAGAGTACGAATCTCTTATCCGTCCTGAGACCCGTAAACCGGGCTCCCGTGCAGCTATCGTCATCGATGTATACCAGTGTCAAACGGTAGTGCATCTAAATCTACTCCAATCTCTTTCGGTCTAACTTAATTCCGCTAGTCATGCGGATTTGCAGTTCCAATCTATGACTTCGCTACGCATCGTACCCAACTCAACCGAGCGATGGACATAAAAGAGTCGTGCGATCGTGCGTCAGACGCTACTGCCTCCACAGACTTGGATCAAAGGGGCCTTAAAGCCTACTGGATACGAAAGAACCTTACAAGCGTGGATGGCCTACCTGGTCTGCTCACAGCACCTGATTCCAAAATAACACCTGTCAGTGTTTTTGACAAGGAAGGTCCAAGACCGAAGTTGCGTCGTCCCTCCTCGAGGGATGGTAATTCCCTGAGCAGCGGTGCCACTGTAGGCATTAGTTTTGTCCTCGGTGCATTGGCCGCCACCATCCTTCCTCGCATCCTATCCGACATTAGAAAGTTTGGTATGTTTACTAACACCACCACCTAAACTTAATGTACTACAGCGACACAACATGCTCTTTACATCTTGATCATCATTCCAATTTATATCGCTGTGTTGAAACAACTAGATTACCTTGTACACTAGCTATACAGTGAGGTGATACTTTACTGATCACATTTGTATACGTGAGAGATACGAAGCCGGGCTTCCCCGACGGCTTAAGATATAGTTGCAGGAGTTACATAAACCTCGTCTACTTTCTCTACATCTTCGTCTGTAGAGGCGACCGAGGATGACATCACATCGTCAGGTAAAATAGCCTTCTCTATGAAAGTGCCCCGAGCTGGGAACAGAGTCGAGAGGACATAATACACGATGAATGCCGACCAAAACTATCAAGGAGGTAAGTGGCGGCGAGTCGTGCAGATGAAATGGGCACGCACTCCAAATATCCACCCAATGGCAAATAAATTGTGGATACCTCCGACATTGACCGACGGCGAGATAGAGTGAATAAGCCCAGGCATAGCTGGTGCAATGCAAATCACGAGGGTTGCCAAAGCACGCCAGTTCTGTCAATGAACAATGCTCACAATCTATTTGGAACGCAGCAATTACGTGCTAGCTAATGGAGATCGACTTACCACTCCGAATGTATAACTGTATCGACCATTAACTTGATACATCGCTGGGACGTCAACTCGACCCCGATGGATCAACCAATACTATGTATAAGGATTTAGTTTGAACTTACTAGTTAGTACTGATGAAAATTATATTTTTACTCACATCGGCAATCATGATCCCAACAAACGGTCCGATGAAAATGGTATAACCACTAAGGAATGACAGAAATCCTGACGCTCTGCAGATGAACCGACATAAGAAACCAATGAAAACACTCGAAGATTAATCGACAAACTTTGCCAACACTTCCCAAGGACAGAATGCCCATCCACCAATGAACGCACATATCACTTGACCGCGTCGTATATTGATGTACTTCGGAAAACAGACTGTGAGGTCGTTGGCAGCCACAAGAGCGTTAGCACTAATATTGGTCCCAATGGTTGTCAGAAGAAATGCGAAGGACGCGAAGAACGCTGCTGCTCTGTTGTCCCATTGGTCGATCAGCCGTAGCGGGTCCCAAAGTGCCGAACCATAGAGGACAATCCCTGCGCTCGTCACTGCCAGTCCAGCAAATGAACAAAGAGTGAATGCTACTGGAATAATGATAGCCTGTGAATATTGTCTATGGTTTAATTGGCGTCAGCGGGGATGATTCATAGTTTAGATGCACGAACGCTCTCTGATGCGTGGCATAACGCTGTTTGGATGTCAACATAATGTAGTGAATGGTCATTTGCGTGGTACAAACCGTAAAATCCGCTATATTGACAGCATAACCACAATAGAGACTCAGCGCACTATTGAGTGCCGTCAACCAAGCCCAGGCAAGGTCAGATCCTTCCAGTGTAGTATGTTGAGCAAATAGACCAACTGATGGAGGAACTTTTTTAAATGCCCAAATGACCATAGCAAGCCAGGCAAAAGGGACAATCACGCCCTTGACCATGAAGAGATAACGAATTTTCTGGGGGGACAGCAGCATGAACGGAAATTGGAGGAGCCAGTAAAGCAGGTAGCACATCATGCCTGTTCGATTAGCAATGCAGTATATTCGCCGAAGCAAGATGCACTTACCGACGCTGGTGGTGTTTGACGAAGTCGGTATATGATTCGGAACATCTGCCACAGACGGCCATATGGCCTTCAGCATCTGAACGGTATACATATCAAATCACACTTCAGTAGTTCGCGGTGATTAACGCACCTGATAGATACATTCAGACCCATTGTACGTCTGTTGTTCGGGTGAAATTAGAAAGAGCATACATAAGCTTGAAATACTCTACCTGGATTCCAAACCAGGACATGGCAATTATTCCACGTGTAATGACAGGGAAGTAGCTGGACTAGAATCCGAAAGATGACCTGCTCAGGACCGAGAATGGAACCCTCAGGCGGGTACCGATAGTCCCGGTGGGTAGTATTGGAATGGCCGTGACACAGTATGCAACAACAATGGCAGGCAAAGCTTGCCTCCTGCAAAAGAAGGTGTAACCATGTTGGAAATGAAACTGAACTAGAATTACCAGGAAAGACCAACAACCAACATTGAGCTCGCAACCTGTCCAATGTTAGTCACAGTGTACGTGCCAGGCTGCGTCAAATATAAGCAGAACACATACCTGCAGCTTGAACGAGTTTA
>PVXU01011733.1:197-10352 GCA_002994865.1 Rhizopogon parksii | reverse complement strand
GGCTTTTGCATGGTGTACTATGTGCGCGATATTTACTGCAGAGAACATTATTTTCATATCTGTACATCTATGCCATGAATACCCTCAAGCTTCGAGGATGGCCAAACATGAATTAATAGTAAGGTTCGCTCGAGTTCATTCAAGACCTTTCGCGGAAGTACATGAGGCGACGTAAATCTTCAACCCTTGTTCTAATTTATATACACATTTAATGATGCTTTGTTCACAGACGGTCTGTACATAATGTTCGTTAGAATTCAACAAACGACGACGAAGGTCGATCCGATACTTACCGACGTTACCGAGGTCACTGCAAGCCTCCTTGACCCGCTCCGCGAGCGTCTTCTCACCCTCACGAACCCAGACACGGGGGTCATAGTACTACGATGAAGTGTGAATGGTAATCTCAGAGAAGGTAACATAGCGACGCACCTTCTTGTTAGGCTTATCTGCACCTTCGGGGTTGCCAACTTGAGTGAGCAAGTAATCTTTTTTCTTCAAAACGAAATCCTGAGAGATAGCGATTAGTCCTTGCGCCATCTCAATGACATAGGGACGATCGTACCCTGATACCACCGAGGTAGGCAAACTGAGTGTCTGAGAGTTCCTTGCGTTAGCGACTGAATTGACTGTAAATATTAAGACGCCCACCGGTGTCGACATTCATCTTGACGACGCCATGACCAACTGCAGTCTTAATCTCCTCCTTGGTTGATCCGGAACCGCCGTGGAAGACCAGGTAGAGAGGCTTCTCCGCGCCACCGACTTTTTTGCTGGTGTAAGCTTGGTGCTTGCCAAGCAATTCAGGCTGGAGTCGGACATTTCCGGGCTTGTAGACCCCATGGACATTACCGAACGCAGCGGCGATGCTGAAGTTGGGGCTGATTGCACTCAGGGCAGTGTAGACATCGTAGATGTCCTCGGGTTGGGTGTATAAGGACGCGTTGTCGACACCAGTGTTGTCAACACCGTCCTCCTCACCACCGGTGATACCGATTTCCATCTCTAGCCAGATGCCAAGAGGTGCCATCCGCTTGAAGTACTTGACGCAGGTGGCGATGTTCTCTTCTTTCGACTCCTCAGAGAGGTCAAGCATGTGGGAAGAGAAAAGGGGCTCTTGGTGTTCCCTGTAGTAAGCCTCGTTGGCAGCAAGCATGCCATCGAACCATGGGAGGAGCTTGTGGGCACAGTGGTCGCTGTGAAGAACAACGGGTCTAGATTTTCACTGCATTGAGAAAATCCTTACGAAGCCAGGGGAAGATGGAACTCACACGCCGTATGCCTTCGCAACTGTGCGAATGTGGTGTGCGGCAGCAATAGCCCCTAGGATGGAAGCTTGTTGTTTGTCATTTGCAAGACCCTTGCCGGCGAAGTAGGCACTTCCACCCTGAGAGACCTGGAGGATAATCGGAGCCTTGATGTCTCTGGGAGCTAGAGGTCAGGATATTTTGGATACCTAAGATTCTGACACTAACCTTGCGGCTTCCAGAACGGCGTTAGCGGTAGATGACGAAGTGACATTCTGATTCGGAGTTAAAGAAACCAACGAGGCGGTGATTTATTATTCACTCACGATGGCCTGGTCAAAAGAACAATGTCTCAACAAGATTTATCATCAGTAAGCAAAGCACTCACAGGGATGGCAAACTATGAAAGTTGAAGAACAAGGGTTCATTATTAACTGACAGGAGATACCTGGAGAGTACTGCACCTTCTTTTCTTTGGCGTAGTCGAACAACTTGCGGACATTGTCTCCTGTTAGGACGCCAGCCTGAGCGATTGTCAGTGGGATCAGCACTTTCGATGATGAACCTGTACTGACGGGGACGATATCGAGGACACCCATGATGAGTTTTGAAAGAAGGCGATGGTGGTGGATGTGGAACAAGAGATTTGGAGCGAAGAGGTACCTTATAAGCACCCGAAACGATGTGTGCGGAGGAAAGCGCTAAGCAATCGATTATCAAGAGTGAAGTGATCTCATGCACGTGGAGAATATCGGACGAGCATTCAATCAAAGGCTAAGTATATCCGGCATATTCTACCACTTACGTAATCATAGCCGGACGAATCTTGGAATATGGTGTCATATAACTGGATACTACTTGGAAGCACACTCATCCCGGGCCCGGGTTGATTCTTCCTGGGAGCCTCTATCCGGTAGTGTTATCCAATACCCCTCCTTCCCATTGAACCTGCTCCCAGGCAGTACCACCGCCTTGGCCATCGTCCCATCAATCATACTACCTGCTTCACACCAACACATCTCAGGCTAGTCTCATACTGGTCTTCGGCCGAACCTAAGCTAGTGCAGGTGCGACCCTAGATGCCTGTCTCTTCAGATTTGGAAGTAATTTACCAGTGAAGCTTTCGTGGTTATTGATATTCTGGTAGTGTATTGACATACGTGCTTCGAGTTACTTTTGGTTGCGAGGGCAGCATTTTGCTATGGGGTGAATCCGCCTCTTCACCTCGAGCATGAGACTTCCATGGTTATTGGCTTGCTTTGCGGGAATTTCAGCACATGTATTCAAAGTTCGACCAAGTTCCTTGTGTAATTTAAGCGACACCATTTATTAATCCGCTGTACTGTAGCGCAAATAGTCATGATACCCCGCCGTAACAGTACAAAATACCCATTAGTTTGGAGGAAACAGCAGTGTACTGATATTCTGTGCTTCAGCATACGAATTTTCCCCCCCAATTTGGGCTGGGGTTAACGAGTCGAATATTGGGCAAAGATCATCCCATGCATCTGTGTCTACCATCAGTTCGATCAGAAGTTAAGATAGACGTCGAACAGTTACTGGGTATGCCTTTCAAATGCTGCCGAGTCTCCGAGGGACTTTCGGCCAGAACTACAGCAAAACCACTGGCAACATACGTCAGATTACATCAGACTTTTAGAGCGGTCGAAATGACACTCACGCATCAAGATGCCAGTCGATATGACTACATAGTTAAACGATAAGATCAGCGATTGTGTTAGATCCCTAAACGCCGCGCTCACCAATGCAGGAACCACGGTCCGGAGTTATCCGTGACCCATCTAATCACCATTTGTTGATTTTGAAGCCCACTGGATACTACATCCCTGCGCACGGGGTTGAGGTAGTTGAAGGAGCTGACACCAGCGCTCTGCACGACGTCAAAGCTGTGCTACATGACGGTGAGTAACATAGGTGAAGTCTTGTCTAGAAATGCTTACACCGTGGATATGGATTGGATGCTAAGGGGAGAAGATATGAGATGATGTATATAGCACAGTGCTCGAAGGTGTGTGAAACTTACAGGACCACCGATGTTACCAGTTGTCAGTGTCAGTTCGACAACCTTGTTAGCCTCTAGAACGTAAACACTTCCATCTGGAAGGAGATCAGTTGCCTCTTGTGCGCCGCTGAGGATCTGGAGTAGCACGGGGACTGTAGGAGGCTTGTATGAAACATTGTTGATAGAATATATTCCACCGGTGTTGTTGACTATCATCTTCAAGTTGATATCCGCCTTTCCATACCCTGGGATTCCAGGTGCACCGGGGTCGATGAGCGCATGCAAGTTAGTCTCGAGGAGCGGCATGGTGCTTTTCGTCTGGTTCGTAGTCGGCTCTGCGACGGGCGCATCGCTGTATCGTAAGACAGCTGCATTCAGGCCGCCGTTGAAGCTCGAACCCGGGGTGCTTGGGAGTGCTCGTATCCAATAGTTGTCGACTGGCTGATTCGCATTGAGCACGACAGAGTATCGCTGCCCGGCGAATATCTGGAGAGAGTCCACAAGGAGGGGTTCTGTCAGCTGACCGTCCGCTTCAATGACTGTCAGGTTGTGGTTATCGATGGAGAACAGAAAATTGGGATCGCAGGACATTGCTACAAGACGTAGGCGGTAGCGTTTACCATACTCGATGTTGACCACTGCGAGTTCGGTCTTGGGCCCCCCTTGATATCGACCCAGGCCGTTGATGAGTGTTGAATTACCATTAACACCGATGATATGATTCAAAACAGGGGCAACTACGTGATACCTGTTATCAATTAGTGAGGTGCGCACAAGCCTTAAATAGTTCTGAGATGTACCAGTCGGCGAGGGTGATGACGGTGGTATCTATAGTGTGTTAGGCGGAAGTATTCATGATCATGATATGATCATCGTACCATCGTCAATGTCGTATAGGTAGGATAGAGGGTCGTGAGGGTCGTATATAATCAAAGCGCCTCGCAGACCATCGCTAAACGGTTTTGGGTCACATGTGGCAAAGTTAAGGGACGTCTCATCAACGCACCACTGTTGTGTCGAGTAGTGGCTATGGTACCAGTAGGTTCCTGCCTGGTTATGAGCCTCAAACTTGTGCAGAAACGAGTCATTTTGCGCAATTGGGCATTGAGTAACGAAAGCGACGCCATCCGCATAGTTAGTCCCGTTCTGAACGATTCCATGCCAGTGCTAAACAGCGCGGGTGAGCCTGACGTATGTGAACGCTGAACGTGTGCACACACCACACTGGTGCTTTTGAACATTGAGTCGTCACTGAGTTTGTTCACCACATTAATGGCAAATATGTCTCCCTGTGACTACTGTCAGTTCATGGAGTTGGTTCAAATAAGCAAAGGCGCACCTTTTGGGCTGTAATGATTGGACCAGGAAATGTTCCTCCAGCGAGAGTTGCACTAACAATGATTAGGATGCAAAAAATGCAAAAGATACAAGCTTACGAGCGCGTGAACCCGTCGGGAGCTATGACTTCATTAGCTATTATTAGGTTGGATTTGGGGCCTAGTGTATTCGAACGAGTGTTGAGTGGAGAAGAACGAGATCGCGAGATGATGGATGCTGCATGTGCTAGGTGAAGCGACATAAATAAAAGTACACTAAGGAAAAGCATGATGTTAAGTACAGTGCGAGGACAAAGACAGCAAAGTTAGATGGTCATACTCACTCACTGTGGTTGCTCTTATACAGAGGTAAAAACAGGTGCCTGCTCTTTGATCCCAACGTCCGCCGCAAGAGACAGCCATGACCGTAAAATAGTGTGGTTCAATGTCAATTACTAGCCGATATTAAGTCCGCACTAGTATGCGACTATGGGGATCATATGGTGCACAAGTGTATTCTTCTAAGTTGAGCTTGGCTGCAACGACAGGGGAATAACGTAAAGCCTGGATGTATGGAAGCCAACCAATGAGATTCTCCACTTCAAGCCGGACCGAAAGTTTTAGAGTCTGGACTCACCTGTGGTCGTCGATCGAATGCTACGTTGACATCTCAATTGAACGGTCCACCGATTCGAATCGGTCGTCGAATGCATCGGAATATTACATGTCACCAGGTCGGCTTGATTGCGGAGGCTACTCGAAGCTACCGTGACGTAGTAACCAAAGCGTCTCAGGAGGTTCCTGAGCAGACAAGTTGAAACGTACTTTGAAATTCGAATTAGTCTCTTTTGGCTAAGCTCCTTTGGATGTGATCCCGCGTGTTTTAGTCGGCTAGTGAAGGGCATCGAGTTGCGACATCAACTTGCATCTGCCGACGCCACCGCCGCCGCGGCAAGAGCGCTGACTGCAGTTTGCAAGAGTCAAGACAAGATATATTTAACATACATACATTTGCCCTCACGAAACAATCAGTGTTCCAGACATTTATAGAGGGTGGTCGTTCCTAAGTGTTCAGGCTAGTGAACAGTGGCACCTAGTGGCACTAAGCAGTGAGCGCTAGTGTGCACAGCAAAACGTCACCATCAAAGCCTCGTCGGTTGTCTGAATATAGATTTTGCAAGGTTTAAGTTTCGGCGATTTACAAAAACAGACACCCCCCACCCCCTATCGATGAGAGCGGGGTAAGGTATACACCTGCTACATGTTGTCGAAATATCTCGGACGTTTCTTTGAAGTCCTTCACACTATACCTTACTTACAATTTCACTGATTGATTGTGATAAGGTAAAGATTACATAACACATACGTAGTTACGATTCGAGAACCTTTGCGCGTTTCAAGTTGCAAAGAGTTCCCTGCCAATACAACTTCGCTGTTTTCGATTGCTCGCGCTGCAAAACTCTAACACATGTCAAGCGTTGGTCTTGACACTCGTCATTTCCTTTGACATATGCATGGTCCCAGCTACAATCAAATCAAAACGGCGCCTAGATAGCTGAATACACGCATGGGTGCTGCACAATAGAACATCAACAGACGTGCAAATTGGAATTCAAATTACTCATTTTAAATTGATGATTTGCTACCGCTCTGGTTCCATGGGCCCAGGAGCTTGAAATTACATGCTGGGTAAGGCAGCTGGGTTGATGGCGAGCCACACGCAATGAAAGGATTGGATGATTAAGTTCATGGTACCTATTGCTACAGAGATAATACCCAAAGGACCTGAAAATGAGAAGAAAAGAATAATTAAGATATGTGCTATATTAAGGATTGGGATATAGTGGAACGACAATAGGTGAAATATTTTTTGCTTCTTCATCAGCTTCGAGAGCACCACCACCCAACTGAGAGGGAGTTAGAGAGTCGAATATCGGACATAGTTGATCCCAGTCAGCTGTAAAATAGCTCAGACAGGAAAGTAAAAGGGAATTAAGTTAAGCTTACCTGGCACGGGATTCAGGTGTGCGAGGGTATCCGAGGGACTTTCGGCCATCACGACAGCAAAACCGCTGGACGGGTGATTAGTTATTTCTTTTCGTAAGGACTCAGAAACGTACGCATCGAGATGCCAGTCGATGTGGCTTGATCTTGAGTTAATACCTTGCTCAATATTCGATAAAAATTATGTCATACCAATGTAAGAACCAGGGGCCAGAATTGTCTGTTATCCACCGTATCACCATTTGTTCCCCAATGCCACCAGCGTTTACCACATCACGACGAACAGGGTTGACATAATTGAAGGTAGTGTTGCCCGCGCTTTGTACGACATCGAAGGCATGCTGTTGTGAACGTGTTCAGCACCAACCACATACATTATGGAAGACTTACCCCATGAAGGTGTATGGGATGCTAGTGCAATGTACATCAGCCTATATACAAGCATCAAAGGTATGGAAATGACATACGGGTCCACCTAAGCCATTTGTTGACATTGTCAACTCGACCACTTTGTTAGCCTCTAGAACGATGACGCTCCCATTTGGAAGTAGCTGAGACGGCTCTTGAGCTCCACTAAGAATTTGAAGTAGAACAGGAACTGTAGGCGGTTTGAATGAGACGCCATTCACATAAAATGTTCCGTTGGGATTAGTGACATTAAGGTTGAGGTTGATATCTGCATTTCCATACCCTGGAATACCAGGAGCACCGGGATTGATCAGAGTATGCAAATTCCACTCTTTGAATGGGATCTTGGCGAGTGTATAGTTTGTGTTGGGGTCCACCTTTTGGGCGCCCTCGTAACGCAGGATAGCAGAGTTCATCCCTCCATCGAAGCTCGTACCCGTTATATTCGGAAGCGATCGTATCCAGTAGTTATCCACCGGCTTGTCGGCTACCAAAACCACAGAGTAGCGCTGTCCAGGAAAAATTCGGAGTTTATCTACTTCCAAAGGTTCGGTCAGCACCCCATCTGCTTCGATGATGGTGAGGTTGTGGTCATCGATGGAGAACAGGAAGTTGGGGTCGCAACTCATTGCAATTAGACGCATACGGTATCGTTTTCCCTGCTCGACATTGATAACTGCCAGATCAGACTGGATTCCGGGAGCATATCGGCCGTGTCCATTGATGAGTGAAGAGTTAGCTGCAATGCCTATGAGGTGGCGCAAGACGGGGGCAACAGTGTGATACCTAATGACACTACATTAATAGAGTAGAGGAACGATGTGACTAAAACCCACCAGTCGGCAAGTGTGATTACAGTAGTTGCTAGAGACACGCGATGGGTCAAGGTATGTGGTAGAAATCAATGGCCCGCTCACCATCATCAACGTCGTACATATATGCATAAGGGTCATTAGAATCATAGATCACCAAGGGTCCCCTCAGACCATCGCACTGTTCTATAGGTCAATCATCTATTGCATTTGAGAGATTCAGACGATACTTTCCTGCTGGACGGAATAGTGACTATGATACCAGTAAGTTCCCGCCTGGTTCGGGGTGGAGAAAGTGTGCACAAAGGAGTGGTTTTGCGCAATGGGGCATTGTGAGACGAAGGACGTCCCATCAGCATAGTTCGTCCCGTTCTGGTAGATACCATGCCAGTGCTATGATAAAATAGGTTAGTTAACAACAATGCGAGTGATTAATGATGCTTACGACACTTGTACTCTTGAACATCGAGTCGTCTGTAAGCTCGTTGACTACCTCGATAGCAAAATTGTCCCCCTATCGTGAAATGTAAATGGCTGGATTTGGAGGTTCACGGAAACTCACCTTTTGTGCTGTAATCAAGGGGCCAGGGAATGTGCCATCGACAAGTGTTGCTCTGCTCGAGGTCAGTAATTAAGATATGAACTTCAATGCATGGGCGATAGACTCACGAGCGTTCGAAGCCATCGGGAGAAATGACCTTGTTACCGATGGTTATTTGAGTTTTTGGACCAAGAACACCGGGCTGAGGTAATGGGTAAGACTGTGAACGGGATGCTATAGATGCAGCACTAATGGATGAAATAATAGAGGCGATGAAAATAGGAAAGAGCATCGTGATCATTAACGATACGTTATAATGCTCGCACCAGGCAGAGCAACGGGAGCTAGTATGAAGGATGAGATGGCGACACATACCTCTCGTAGCTTTTATCGTCTTGCGGTGTGTGCTTGCTGGTTTCATATTTCAATTTCAAGACCACTGTAACACTAAGCTATCAAGGGCGCATTTCAACCTACCAAGACCAAGCGATGTGCCATAGCGTCTGAATCTCACCGTACTGCCCTTGTTGATGCCGGCGCGTTGGACATGATGAAAAGGCGAAAACCCATGACCTGAGACAGGATTCAGACGACCATATCGCCATATGGCTTCAAACATTCCATAGCAGTACTAGTGTATGCATGCAAGTGGTTACCGGCAATCTGTTGGCTCAAGCATGCCGAGAGAATTGGTCAGAAAAGACTAAAGACACTGTGTAAGGAAGGAGGCACTGACCTGTGACCTGCTCAGTGCTGTCACTGCTGTGTCTTGATCAGAGTCATACTATTTGTGGAACACTGTCGTAGTTGACAGGCACGTGTCTAATTATAGTGATCACCTGTGCCCCAAGTGCAATCGTTGACAGTTCGTCGTAGAGGGTCTACCCGACCCTGCCGCTTTGCGATATAGAAGGGGAAATAGTTAAGGAACCATCGTCTAGATACCAAAGCAGAGCCTATCATGCATGAGCCTTCATTCCCGTCCAGTGATAACCGAGAGCCCCTGTCCCCCAGCTTTCAATAGAATACTTAGCTTGAGGAACCATCTACTACGTGACGTTGAAGTGTCAAACTACCCGCAAACGTTTGCATCAGCTCGTTAGACCGGAGATACTGAAAAAAATGTTCACTGAAGCTGGCGCGAGGTTGTTCCTACTACAGACCGACAGTTAGCCTCAGATTAGCTTGCAACGCAGACCGTCATTCTTTCTGTATTAGAGCTTGCATCCAAAAATAAGGAGCAGTGTCGCGGTGAAGTCAGTTCCGGAATCGCAAGGACGACGTCACACGGAACAGTATATCAGCGCATGTCATAGCGGGGCGCTAAGTCGCTGTGGGGAGATCAGTATCATTATGTAGCCCTTAATGTGTGAATGACTCAACACGGCGTAGCGGCGCGTCCAGGCCTCTTCAAGCATTTAATGAACTTCATACGCAACCACCCCGTATAGGCATGGCTGTGGGGCTATTAGTAACAACTGAAGCTAGAAGCATAGCCCATGCCTCGTTGCGTGCAGCTGAACTGCTCAGCTGGGAAGCTGTAGCAGTGCCAATGAACCGTCGGAACCTTAGCAGCAGTCGATCGTGTGTCAGCAGGCTCAGCATTCTCGTGATTCGGCTATTGTAGCGCGCGTACTAGTGATATGGCAAGATGTGGCGTCAGTAATGACAGAAGGTATGCAAGGCGGGCTGAAGTAACCATAAAGGATGTCAGGAATGGAGGGCCAGTTGATGCTGACAGGCTACGGCAGTTATGATATCATTTCGAGATTTCCGTCAGAAACAATGGAGAGCAGGTTGTGTT
>PVXU01011670.1:5843-21310 GCA_002994865.1 Rhizopogon parksii | reverse complement strand
CTGGAGGCCCTTTGAAAACGAAGCTCGTTGGGATTTGCTTGCGCATGTCTATACCAGAGACCTTCATCGCACGAGCTATCTTTTGATAGTCACCGAGTTTCTTCACAATGTCGTCGCAACCAACAAGATCCTCGAAAAGTTTCGTGAGATTACCTGCGGCATTGCGAGCGCGTTCCCAATCCGGGTCGAAATCCTCAGGCTCGAAGATAACGTCGGAACGTTGATCGGGAGGTACCGACGCTTGACGTTTTTGATACCGGACTTTGGCCAGACCGAGCATATTCTCCACCTCACCAGCATTGCCGAAGTTAGGACGGTTTTTGGCTCTGTTCAGCAGATCACTGGCAACCTGTTTTGCCACGTCTGTGGCCCCAAGGTCTTGATCTTTCAGCTTGAAGTCTAAGATCTCCCGAAGTTGCGACTCAGTAAAGTCCTCAAAGGTGAATGCGTTTTCAATGGCAAATCTACGAGCCAGCCCGGGGTTCACATTCTGGGTAGGTTAACACATCAGACCGTGCGGCAAACTTCATCAACTGATTCAATGTCGAGCGTACCTGGAACATCTCTTCCATCTGTTCTTTGTACCCTAATAGCAAAACGCAGCGATCTTCGCCAGGTACACTTTGGATCTCTGCAACGATGGTATCGATGACAGTCATTTTGAACTGGTCTTGATGTCCAGAGTTCTTGCTGTACAGCATGTAAGCCTGAGAGAAAATCAGGTTGATATTTCTAACGGCCATATCTAGGATCGCATACCTCGTCTATAACCAGAACTTTACCGACGGTACTGTCTAAGATGGCCTTGGTGTTCTTCTCTGTGTGGCCAAGGTATGCGCCCACAAAATCAGATGGATTCTTGACGACAACTAATAATATCAACGATCAATAGGCAGCCAATAATATGGATATCGAATATCACCTTCGCCGTTACTCAAGAGACCTAGTTCTGTGAGTATCTGTCCATACAGCTTCGCAACTGTCGTCTTGCCAGTTCCCGGTGAGCCAAGGAAGACGCGGTTCAGAGACATCGCAAGTGGCTCTTTCTCTTGAAGCTCCCGATGATAGTTCGTGTCGATGATGTCAAAGAAATTACGGACGGCATCTTTCACAGAATCAAGACCTATCATTTTCTGTAGCTTCTCCCAAGGGGCGCACTGCGGAAGGACCTTGGATGGGTCGGGGCCGATGAGGTCCTCTTTCGTGATCATAAAATCGTCAGTGAAGAATGACACTTTGCGTTCCTTTTCAAGTCGTTCCGCTTGCCTTTGAGCGACCCTGGAAAACATGTTCTGTAATGCTCGAGCATTTCCGAAACCTTCGCGACCACGACCGCGACCAAGTCGACGTATTGAAATTCGAGCAAATAGTCCTCTGATCCCGTCCTCCACCTTCATCTGTCCTGAATATCGTTTCTCTACAAGCGCTTCAAGCATCGTCAGAAGCTCCGCATCAGTGTAGTCTGCGAACTTGAGGCTGTATGGAACACGACTCGGAAGGCCAGGGTTGTGCTCAAAGAACTTCTCCATCTGCTTGCTGTACCCTGCGAGAATAAAGACCAGAGTACCCACTTCGTTCTCCATCTCAGCAAGAAGGAAGTCCAACACCTGACCTCCCGAGTGCTGATGTTCACCAACGAGCTGGTATGCTTCGTCGATGAAGATAGCGCCTCCTCCCACGGCTTTCGCATCTGCAATGAGCTTCTTTGCTCCAGCCACTCCTTCATGCGCCAAGCTTGAACCTGTCGTTTCGAGGAAGGCATCGCCTGGGAGAACTTGGATAGATTCAAGGAACTGCGCATACAATCTCGCCACTGTAGTTTTCCCTTCAAGTCGAGTCAGACGTAAGCGGCCCAACCACTGAAAAACCAACTCACCAGTTCCTGGATTTCCGAGTAAAACAAGATTGAGGCGCTCCTTGTTCGCTGGGACACCTTGCCGTTTCATCAAATCAATATGGGCCTTAATTCGGAGGACTTGGACTTTCACGTCCTCGAGTCCTGTCAACTCCATGATACCGTCGATGGCACTGTTTTTTTCGCCCTTGACTTGCTTCTGGTGCAACCAATCCCGGTGAGCTACTGACGTGGGTACTACATTGCTCGATGGCGTCAATTGGGGTCCGGGGTTTGGATTCTGAGAATTCGAAGTAGGAGTCTGCTTAGCTGAAGGTTTGTTGCTTGGGTTCGTATTCTGCGACGACGGTGGCGGCGGAGGTGGGTTTGACTGTGGATTGGACGGAGGTGTAGGATTTGGCGTCCTAGTAGATGTCCTAGAGGACGAAGAAGCTGCAAAGGCAGCATTGGTATGCGCCTGTGCATTTGCAGCCGCCTTCTGCGCATTAGATCTCGCTGCCTCGATATCCATCAATTTCTGCTTCAAGTCATTTGCACGCTGCTGCGCAATCTGTGCATCGGTTATCGCATCCTGCTCTGCTTTTAACTTGGCATCCAGCTCGGCCATGCGCAAGTCATGCTCTAACTGCTCCTCCGCACGTTCCATCAGGCGCTGTTGCTCTTCTTCTTCTAGTTTCTGCTTCAGCTCGAGTTCACGCTTTCGCTTCTCCTCCGCCCGTTCTGCTTCCTTCATACAGACAGGACATGGGTCTGGCATCGACTGATGACATTTCCACTTCAGCTTGTGGCGGTTGGCAACACACATGCCGGAATACGGGTGCTGACATGGCATCTGTGAATGGTCTGAGATCTTATGACATTTCAGCGGGCATGGATGGATGCCGCAGTTTAGCATGGTATTGCTAGAGACAACGTCAGTAGGAAGTCCCTTGACTGATTCTGACACCCTCACCATAGTTCTGTGCATCCGCCATCGGGACAAAGAACATCAAATTCCGACGCAGATTTGATGAGGACGGTTCGATCTGGGTGTCGGTCACATTTGATCGGGAAGCCTTCATACATGTGGCCACCTTGCTTGACGAGCTGGAAGAATTTGCCCCAGAGTTCTTTACCCTTCCGAGCTTTGATAAAGGTCTCCGAGTTTCCAATGAGGATGAATCCGTCTCGAGCACGGGAGATGAGTACGTTAAGGCGCTCGGGGGAGTTCATGAAACCGATGTCGCTGGAGTTATTAGACCTCGTCAGACTAGCAATAACAATATCACTCTCTTCGCCCTGGTAGTTATCTATTCGAACAACGTCAGTCGTTAGCGATAAGTTGAATGGCGAATATATACCTATTGTGGCGAGTCTAATGCGCCTCTTGGACGTATTTTCAGCCGGGGAGAGAAGTCCGGCGCGGATGAGATCATGCGAATCGAGATCATTGAGTACGGGGTCATTGTCCTTCTTCAAAACATCCCGAAGCTTAGAGAGTTGCCCAAGGTACGGCGTGAGAACAACTAGCTTATCCGTCCCGTAGCCTTGCTGGGCAAGATAGCGTACGATCTTCCAAATCATTTGTACTTCGTACGTGTTCTGTTTCGATGACGATGAGGCCTCATCGCCTCGGTCTGATATACGGGCATCATTATCTTCAGGATGCCTGTGGTCAATGAAAACAAAGTTGTTCTGGACACCACGAACGTCTGCACGACCCTGAGTCTTGGGAGCATCAGTAAGGTCGGGGTACGTGAGCGTCCTGATGAATGCTGAAATCTCCGGACGCATACGATGCTGGGCTGTCAAAGTTTCATGAGGGAAGCCCTTGAGAACGAGACGCTCAAAGAGCGATCTGTTGAGCTCAAAGCCGTCACCCTTTTCAACTGTCAAATTGTAGTTGTTGACTTTCGGACGCAGCTGCCTGTGAAGAGTCAACATCAGCAAAGCATCCCGGAAGTTGTCATCAGCTCACGTACTTGTGGTCCCCAATGAGGATCATCTGGCTTGTATTCTCACTCATCGCAGTGAGGACGTGGCTTTCAAGAATCTCACCAGCCTCCTCGACGAGAAGGACATCAGGTTTCGCTGCACGAATGTCCTGTGCGAACTTGGCCGCTCCAGTCGTCGTACATCCAATGATTCTCTTCCCCGAGAGGATTGCCACCGTGCCCTCCCCAAATTTGCGAGAAAGTTGATCTTGGCAATCATTATGGTTCTTGCCGAGCGTGCAAATCTGGTCGAGGATGGTTTTGCGTATGGCTAACTTCCATTCCTCCATCGAAGCGTGACGAGCGTCTGGAGGCATATTCCAAATGTGAGCTGCCGCACGTACATGGGGTTCGTCTTTGAATTGCCCAGCATCGAATCCTCTTGACCACCGATAGATAAGTTCTTCAGAGTCGACTGCTTTGCCATCCTTGCCAACACGAGTCATGCCTGAATCGTCGAACTCGGGTACGCGGAATGCATCGAAGTAGACAGGTTCCTCGAACTCAATGTACACAAGGACGTCCTTGAAGCCAATCTTCGAATCTATAAACTTGTCCATGGCTTCCTCTAGTTGATCGCAGTGAAAAGCCGAAGCACTCTTCAGCTGGTCAATGATACTCCAATCAGCTTTGGATCGCATGAAACGCTCTTTCGGCTGACTCGCAAGGCCAAGGTGGGCAACCTGCGTGTTTGCTCTGCCGCCGAGACGAACCATACTGGTATCTGGAATGCCAATTTTTAAGAGGTCTTCCAAGAACTGATCCAAGGCGTGGTTCGTATAACAAACGACGAGGATTTTCTGCTCGGTATGATCATGGATAGCCTTCGCCAGCAGGGCACCAATGAATGATTTTCCGGTTCCTTTTGGATGTCAGCAATGGAAATATAAACAGGTGGTTAAGAATCATCACCTGGCGGGCCTTGAATGAGAGAGACCCTCTGCGTGAGTCCCGCAAGAAGTGATGCTGCCTGTGCTTTATCGAGGACAATGCGGGTTGGAGTCTTCAGCAGCCCCTGCAAATCCAGAGACGGATTCATAGCAAGCGGCCGTGTAACCTGAGTAGCAGTCACCGAAGCGCTACCGATGAGGTTCTCCTTCTTCCAGAACAGGAGCTCCTCCGACAGTGGGATGAACTGCATGTTCTGGAGAACCTTCAAGACCGGCTCGAAGGCAAAGAGAGCAGTATCGATCTGAATGAGCCGAATGTTATCGGGTGACTGCAGACGAAGGAGAGTCTTTTCGATGCTAGCCTCTCCATCCAGCTGAATCACAATAACAGGTGGCTTCCGCGCAAGTAGTTCCTCGGCACGATGAATACTTCCGAAACTGACGATTTGATTTCCCGAAACGATGCACACAAGAGACTGATGTTTGAGAATTTTGGAACCTGCGGGATCTTTTTCGAGATAAGACCTGCGCTGCTTGTCAGGGACACTTTTCATCGACTTGAAATCATCTTGGCATTGGAGTTTAATGCCCCACCGAGTCTTCCTATCATTTGTGCCACTGTAAACACCGTCGAGTATGATGGCATCGATGGTAAGCCCACGGTGACGCCCTTTCTTCTTCCCTAAAGCGGTCTGGAGCTCTTCCTTCATCTCATTGATCATCTCTTCGCGCAGCAAGCGGAAGGTGTTATCCAGGTAGTCAGCTGCACGAGTTTCCTCGCCATCAGGATCCTCCAATACGCCACTCGGGCGAAGGAAAGGAGGCTGTTGGGAGAGGATCTCATCTGCAGTCGGAAGAATGGAGATTTCCCTGAAGTCGACAAAATCATTATCATGGCGACCACCAGGCCCACCAACTGCAGCGATGGGCGTGCCGGACTTGAAGGTGGATAGAATGTGATCAATGCGGTAGCCAATGTCTTTAACGCTCTGTTGGGATGAATTGAGAAGCTTCGAGAGGATACTTGGTTTCTTTGCGACGTCACGATATGAGGAGGTATTTCCGATAGTGAGATTCATGAGACGAAGGAGGAGCACCGCGAATGATTCCTGGGCCTGCTCATTGAGGTCACCTTGGTCAAATGCTTGACAAAATGCAGTCCAAAAAATTGGGGGATCGACTATAGCAGTGAGCAAATGGTCCAAGACATCACCGAGGTCCGTCGCTCGGAAGAGATACTGGAGAAGAGCAGTTGCAGTACCGTTAAGGAAGGAAGAAGCAGTATTGTGACGCATAGCAGCCTGTACGGCGCTGGAGCCATTAGGGCTCTCAACGATTTTGTTGATACACGTTGCAGGGTCTTGCTGAGCACAAATGGCTTCCAAGAAGAGAGAATAGTTTGCATTTGCAGGAACCTTGCCTCTGAGAATGTCGTTGAGACGTTTTTCAAGTTGAGCTGCTCGATGATTCATGACCCAGTAGTACTGGTAGTACAAGTTGGTATGTGGAGGGTGTTGAGAGAACACCGTGACCTCGTGGAGGTAGGACGGTCACAGCAAGTCGAACGTGTAGGCCACGACTCACTTGCCAGCCATACAAAGGTTATTATTACACTATTATGAGTAACGTTATAACAGTACCAATCAGCCAAGGGAAGTGATGATGAGTCTGCGTACCGCCCGCCCGTTTCCTTGTGTTTTACATTCTTGATTGTTGCAAGAGTGAATAAGAGACATTGAGAGTCGACTCGTCGAATGCGCCGGCCGGGATCCAGGAAAATTTGAACTTCAGCGTCGTCGAGCAACTCGGAGCAATTATGTATTAGCGTATCGCTGCACCCCACTGGCAGGACGCCGGAGGAACCTTACTTGATCATGATGCTATACATTATTTTTGACGATTTCTCGATTCACTGTCACTACTCTCAGTTCGATGACTGGCCGCTGATGGCTTCGACTTAGATATTGGACTCAGTGATACCAACTAGGAGTCCAAGGTCGACGAAGTCGCGCTGGAGATAACTAGTGCTTGTCCAGGATGAAGGGCCTGCGTACTTCTTGCAGCAGCAGATGTTACACGGTCAAGGACGATATTCATAGCATTGTAAACGGTGTTATGACTGAACTTGGTGGTCTGGACTCGGACGTTGTGATATCACTTCAAGTTCGAGATGGGCGCAACTGCCAGTATCATCCACACGGTGGAACTTGAAAGTGAGAAATTCAACTTTGCAAACCTCCTGTAGAATTGCACTGATCTCGATCACCTAGCTACATCGACTGACTGGGATAAAATCTTTGCCATCAGTGTCCGCCGCGTGTCCTCAGTGGCCTACAAATACCCTGTGCGGGGGATGGTGGCCTTGGACGGACCCACTTGAAAGGGGTTTCATCTGCCAATCTATGGCACGCAACACGTCATGAGCTCTTTATATACACGAGTGAGGAACATACGAGCGTGTACACCACTTCCATGTTTGCTGTCCAAAGTCTCACACGCTACTGGTAGTACGTCGCATTCCACTCCCTCTGAAAATATCACAGTAAATGTCTTCGCGCCAGGACCCATCGTGACTCCCATGCATGAGTGGTAGTCAAGTCATTATTTGGGATACAAGCTGAGCATCATTTGCATGGGTCAAAATTAACGACCTAAACGAAGCAACTGTAAACCTGATAGGATCTTCTGATCCTAAGCATATAATGAGAATGTAAGACTGCTGAACTGCCTTCATGACATCGTTCAAGCATCTCTCCGCAGACTATAAAGAAGACGATATCTGGTCTCTTCCATTGCTTCCGAAGAGTCTCATTTTATCACAGGTATTCTTCACCGAGGATGATCAAGGTTAATGTGTTTATCTTCTATGGAATATCTTCTCTTGATAACAGAATTCGTTAGTCTTTGTCTCCATCTACAAATTACAATCGTGCTAATTATGTTCTTTTGTGGCTTGCAGGGCTATAGTTTGAGCTGCTCTTCGGTTCCAGCGTGCACCTTTGATGCTGAATCCTCGATCGTATGGTCTTACTGAAAGCATATAATTTCCATCCTACCAGAAGCTCGCATACTTACATGACAGGTTTCGCGCGGAAACTACGCTAAACATCGGACACCTACAATATGTAGGACCGGTGACAGCAGATGTCAATTCAGTTTGTGAGAGAGACGCAGGCTGATTGCTAGTTAATTACTTCGACACACGTTCCCCCCAACGGGTTCGATCTATGTAGGTCTCATGAATAGATTGTGCATGACTCTGGTTAAAATTTGAATGGACATTTTGAAACAAACATCGGCCTGAAATTTGTATGTGCAGGCTCGCCCTAGTAGGAGAGATTGAACCATGACCTTCACAGGGTTAGGACATCAAATTGGTCCTAGATACCTAGCTCGGCATCCGAAACGACATGGCTACCACCAGCGCATCTATATCCCCCAGATTGTTTGATCCATTGGAAGCCTGCAACACATACACCCATTTGCTGCAACTTCTGCTGTACTTTGACCTCCTCACGCTTCCTCCTCTCTTCCTCTTGCTGCCTCTCCCTCAGCGCAGCTAAGGCCTTCTCTTGAGCAGCTCTAGCCTGTAGCTCTCGGATTCGAGCCTCCTCTCGCTGACGCATAAGCTCCGCGACGGCGGCAGCATTATCTTTCGCTACTTTCTGCGCAAGCTTCTCTGCAGCAGCTTGTGCATCTCGCAGTTTTTTCAGGGCATTCTGCTGCGCGATGTGACGCTTCCGCAACTCTTCAGCAGCACATTTTTCAGCTGCTTCGGCGGCTGCTTTATCTGCTTGCAGCCGAGTCCAAGTAGCATCATCTACGCCGGGATCCCGTTGAGCCTGGTCATTTGTCTGGAAATGCAACAAATTGTGTTTCAAGAGATGTTTCACAATCTTATGCGGCATATAGCACTAACCTGAGATGAAGCTATTGTGTTTGGTGAGGATTCCTTGGTGGAAGGTGGTGGTTTCGGGCGTTGCTGTTTCGCTTTACGTGGAGGAGGTGTGGTTGCGGGTGGCTTTGGAGGAGCTGTAGTGGATACACTCTGAGAAGTCGAAGGAGGGGGAGGTGCAAAGTTTCTTGATGTAGCCACCTGCAGGTTACTAGTATCGGGGGCTGATGACACAGACTTGTTTGGCAAGACGAGACGGTCTCGTTGTTCAGAGAGTATATTTCTCATGATACGCAACGCTTCCTCTGGTGGAACAGCCAGTGCGCCCCCTGGGACTTTCCCGGCAGAGATAAATGCTGGGCGGGCTAATTTCTTAGCGATGGACTTCACGTCACGCGCATTACCCCAATTTTCAAGGCTCGTCATATCAGTGATGATGTTCAGCATGAACTCGTACATCACCGATGACGAATCCGACAGCCCATCAAGGACGACCTTCGACTGCCGAAGTTCCTTGTCAAGTAGCTTGAGGCATCGAGATGCCGACATATTGGGCAGTATGAACTCCTCCGAAAACCGACTGGAAAGACCAGGATTTGCACCCAAAAGCTGATTCATCTCCTTCTCATATCCGGCCAGGATGATGACCATCTTACCCTTGAACTTCTCGTTGGTCATCAGCCCGACAACTTCATCAATGGCTTCCTGTGCAAAATGACCTTGGCTAAGTCGATATGCTTCATCCACGAAGAGGACTTTGCCGATGGCCTTCTCGAAGAGATTCCTCGTCTTGGGACCTGTTTGGCCAACGTACTCGCCAACGAGATCCGAAGCGGAACATTCTACAAGTTCAGTGGATGCGAGGAAGCCCATGTCATAATAGACTTGACCAAATTTCCTTGCGATGGTGGTCTTTCCAGTTCCTGAGGAGAAAGTGTCAGTACACTGGCATGGACAACTTTAGATGTGATTTAATTACCGGGGGGTCCCTTGAAGATGAAGCTGGTAGGTATTTGCTCGCTGATATCAATGCCTGATGCTTTCATCCCTTGAGCCATGTTCTGATAATCTTCCAGCTTCTGAACAACGGCTTCACATCCAACCATGTCTTCAAACAACTTGGGCAAGTTCGCTGCAGCGTGCTGATCACGGTCCCAATGAGGATCGAAATCTTCTGGTTCGAAGACGATATCCAAAGACAGATTGGAAAGTTTCGATGCTTGTCGCTTTAAATATCGATCTTTCGCGAAAGTTAACATGTTTTCCACTTCTCCGCCATTCCCAAAATTCGGACGGTTCTTTCTTCGGCTGAGGACGCCGAGTGCTACCTGCTTGGCTTTATCGGTTGCACCGAGATCTTGATCCTTCAGCTTGCGTTCAAAGATCTCCTGCAGCTGAGGCTCCGTAAAGTCTTCAAACATGAATGCATCTTCAATCGCAAAGCGTCGAGCAAAGCCAGGATTGACATGCTAATACAATGTGCGTTAGAGATAATTTCTGTCCACAAACATCTCGTACACTGACCTTGAACATGTCTTCCATCTGCTCCTTGTATCCCAAAAGTAAAACACAACGATCATCTCCTGGCACATTCTGTATTTCCGCAACCATGGTGTCGATGACTGCAGTCTTGTATGGGTCCTGGTTACCACCATTCTTGCTATAAAGCATGTACGCCTAGCAACACTCTGAGTAAGAAATACATCTTGAAGATGGAGGTCGATATATACTCACCTCGTCAATAACCAGGACCTTTCCGACTGTACTCTCCAAGATGGCCTTGGTATTCTTTTCGGAGTGCCCAAGATGCTGACCGACAAAATCTGAAGGATTCTTCACTACAACTAAACATGGCAATCAGGTAAAGATCTCAAACACCATTCGGCAGAACAACAGACCTTCACCGTTACTAAGAAGCCCTAAGTCTGCGAGTGCCTGACCATAGAGTTTGGCGACAGTAGTCTTGCCAGTGCCCGGGGAGCCAAGGAATACCCGGTTCAGGGTCATATCGAGCGGCCGTTTTTCCATCAACTCGCGGTGGTAGTTCGTCCTAATGAGACTGAAGAGGTTGTTGACAGATTGCTTCACAGATCCGAGACCAGTGAGCTTCTGCAACTTTGTCCATGAAGGGCAGTGCGGAAGGACAGTGTCCGGATCTGGACCAATGAGGTCTTCCTTCGTGAGCAAGAAATCGTCTGGAGGTGGTCCGCTCTTGCGTGCTTTTGCTACTCTTGCAGCTTGTCGCTGGCGTATCTGTGCAAACATGTTTTGCAGTGCACGAGCATTGCCAAAGCCGTCGCGGCCACGGCCACGGCCTAGGCGTTGGACTGCAATTCGGCCGTAAAGACCCCGAATCCCTTCTTCGACCTTCATCTGACCTCTGTATTGTTTTTGGACCAGATCAGCAAGCATATCTAGTAGCTCTTCATCGGTGTAGTCCTCGAACGTGAATGTATAGGGGACACGACTCGGAAGACCTGGATTATGGTTGAAGAATTTCTCCATTTGACGGCTATACCCAGCGAGGATGAATACCAGACTTCCAACTCGATTCTCCATTTCTGCGAGCAGGAAGTCGAGAACGTCACCACCGCCATTCTGTCCGCTAACCAGCTGGTAGGCTTCATCGATGAAGATGGCTCCACCACCAACTTTCATAGCATCTTCGATGAGCTTCTTTGCACCGCTTACACCATCATGTGCCAGACTCGCTCCTGTTGTTTCCTTGAATGCATTCCCCGGAAGTATTTGAATAGATTCGAGAAACTGGGCGTATAGCCTTGCAATCGTCGTCTTCCCTATGGAACAGTTAAATAGAATTTGCACGAATAGACTACAGCACACACCTGTCCCAGGATTTCCTAAAAGCGCAAGATTCATACGCTCCTTGTTTGCGGGAACTCCTTGACGTTTCAACATATCCAACTTGTCTTTCGTTTGCAGAACTTGTAACTTCACTGCTTCCAGTCCAGTCATTGCCATGATACTATCAATAGCATCATTCTGCTCGCCCAGGAGCCTCTTCTGTGACTCCCAGTCATCACGAGCAGCGGAACTTCGTTGACTTCCCGGAGTTTGTGAAGGAGTAGACGAAGAGTCGGAGGATTGCTGCTGCGAAGAGGATGTCGTCTGAGATGTCTTTCCTCCCGCATCCTTCGAGGAACCTGAGGTCTTCTGCACCCGAATTTTCGCCTCTTGGATCTCTCGTTCCTTCTGCTTGATCATCGCTTCTCTCTGCTTTGCAGTATTAGCATCCGCAATAACTTCCACTTCGGCTTTAAGCTCTGCCTCCTTTTCAGCCATTCGGACATCATGAGCAGCTTGCTCAGCATCTCGTTTCTCTTGGAGGAGTGCATCGTGCAGTAACTGCTTTTGGATACGTTCCGCGTCCTTTTCACATGGATTGCATTTTGTGCGAGGCCCTTGATGGCACTTCCACGAAGCTTTGTGGATGTCCGCCACACATTTACCGAACATCCATTGTTGACAAAGCGCTTTGGAGTGATCGGAAAGTTGATGGCACTTTGAAGGACAAGGGTGCACCTTGCAATTAAGCATCGTACCACTAAAGGAAGTAAGACGTCAGTAGGTTGCGGTGAATAACGTCAAATGAAACTCACCAAGGCTCTGCACAACCTCCGTCTGGGCACTGGTCGTCAAAATCATTGGCGGCTCGCAAAATGGCTTTCCGCAAAGGATGGCGTTCGCATTTCACGGGGAACCCTTCATAGATGTGCGCCGCCTGTTTGAGGATATTGAATAGATGACCCCAAAGGGAGGATTTGCCCTGGAACGTGTCCATGTTGCCGATGAGAATGAGACCATTACGTGCCCGAGACAAGAGAACATTCAAGCGCTCGGGGGACTTCATGAAGCCGATAGCGGAATCAGAATTGGATCGTGTCAAGCTAGCGACCACGATATCACTTTCCTCTCCCTGGTAATTATCTGCTCCAGTCAGTCGACATCAGGGGTTGGTTTTGGCCGAGTTCATACCTATGGTAGCCAGTTTGATTTTCCGTTTGGATGCCTTTGCATCATCAGGAGAGAGTAATCCTGCACGGACCAAATCATAAGAGTCAAGGTCGTTCAACACTGGATCATTGTCTGTCTTGAGAGCTTCCCGAAGCTTGTAGAGCTGTCCAAGATATGGCGTTAAGATGACAATATTATCGGTTCCGTAACCTTGTTGAGCAAGGTAACGAACAATCTTGAGAACCATACCGACTTCGTAAGAGTTTTCTTTTGAGGTCGGTGAACCGGAATCGCCGCGATCACTGATTTTGACCTCATTGTCCTCTGGGTGAGCATGATTGACGAAGATGATGTTATCTTGGACCCCACGAATATCGTCTCTGCCGCGAGTACTGGGGGCGTCGGTGAGTTCAGGATATGTGAGTTCACGAACAAGTGCAGATATTTCAGGCCGCATGCGATGTTGCTGCGTCAGAGTAGCGTGAGGGAATCCTTTCAGAACAAGACGCTCGAAAAGCGACCTGTTCAAGTCGTATCCTTGCTCACTCTCGACCTGGAGAGGATAGCTATTGACTTTCGGTCTCAACTGCCTAAATGCATATTTCAGTGAAAGGCACTAAGAATATTAGTGGTTGGACACGTACTTGTGGTCTCCAATAAGGATCAATTGGCGCGTGTTCTCACCAATGGCGGTCAGAATATGGCTCTCTAAAATCTCACCAGCCTCTTCTACAAGGAGAATATCGGGTGCAGCAGTTCTGAGGTTTTCAGTAAACTTTGCGGCACCCGTTGTCGTACATGCAACGATTCGTTTTGACTTGAGCGTCGTAACCAATGACTCGCCGTTCTTCTGCGTGAGTTGCATTTGACAATTATTGTACTCTCGACCAACGGACCCGATATCATCTACCATCTGCTTCTGAAGCTCTCCCGTCCATCTCGCCATCACGTTCTGACGGACAGGCGATGGAGTGTTCCAAATGCGTTTCGCTGTGGCCGTTTGCAGGTGAGCTGCCTTCTTAAAGATGCCCGCATCATAGCCCTTGTGCCATTGCTCGATGAGATACGTCGTGTCAACCTTCCGACCCTTGCGGCCTACGACCGCCATGCCGTCATCTGACTTGGGGACGAGAAAGGCTTCGAAATGATCTTCATCCTCGAATTCGATGTGCATTAAAATGTCTTTATAGCTAACCCTGTTTGCAAGGAACTCGGCAACGGATTTGTCAAGGCGGCCGCAGAGATGCTGAAGCCTGCTCTTGAGTTCGTCGATCATGGTCCAATCAGCCTTCGTTCGCGAAGGTTGAGAGGACTTCTGGCTGGCATGAAAGAGGTTGAGATGCGCTAGCTGTGGTTTAGCTCTACCTCCAAGTCGGACCATATTGGTATCAGGAATACCAATTCTGCGAAGATCTTCTAAAAATTGGTCTAGAGCATGGTTGGTGTAACAGACGACAAGGATCGTCTGCCCGGTGAAGTCGTGGAGAGCTTTGGCCAAGAGGGCGCCTACGAATGATTTTCCGGTCCCTAGATCGCCATATTAGCTTCAACTTAGCGTCTGCGGCGCAACAGTACGTACCTGGAGGACCCTGTATCAAAGACACCCTCTGAGTCAGGCCAGAAAGAATCGACAAAGCTTGTGAGCGGTCTAAGTTTATGGGATTGGGAGTCTGAAGTAAGTGCTGCAAGTTTCCGGAATGGTTAACATCAATCGCTTCGATGACATCATCAGCCATCTGTGGGGGGCTCTGCAGAGCGACACCACGCTTCCAGAACAACAGCTCATCCGATACTGGGATGTGCTGCGTTTTCTGCAATGCCCTGAGCACTGGCTCAAAAGCAAAGATAGCGGTATCAATCTGCAGTAGCTTCACATTTTTGGCATTGCGGAGCTGGAGGATGGTCCTGCTGGTGTTCGCCCGCCCGTCTAGTTGAATGACGACAGTAGGAGGGCGGAGGGCCAAGAGATCTTCCACTCGATTCACAGTGCCAAAGCCGACCACTTCCCCATCAGCCACCATACAGATGAGTGACTGGTGACGAAGGATCTTGCAGCCAGCATGATCATCCGTGAGGTATGCCTTTCGGTCCTCCAGAGGAATCTTCTTCAGAGATGGCAGGTCCGCGACACACTTCAACTTTATTCCCCACAGCACCTTCCGATCGTCAGTGCCATAGTAAACCCCATTGAATACCACATCGTCTATCAGGTTAGCGCGACGGCGCTTGACGTTCCCCCCTTCCAAAGCCTGAAGTTCTTCTCTCATTTCTGCTATCATGTCTTCGCGAAGAAGGCGAAACGTGTTATCGAGATAATCCGCAACACGAGTGCTTTCTCCGGATGCATCCTCCAACTCCGAGCTATGGCGCAAGAATGGTACCTGCTTGGACCGAATTTCGTCGGCTGTAGGAAGGATAGCGATGTCACGAAAATTGGGAAGATCATTGTCATGGCGTCCA
Organism: Rhizopogon parksii; assembly: GCA_002994865.1. NCBI lineage: Eukaryota > Fungi > Basidiomycota > Agaricomycetes > Boletales > Rhizopogonaceae > Rhizopogon > Rhizopogon parksii. The sequence continues at coordinate 6,262 of PVXU01011670.1, read as the reverse complement.
CCTGGACCGTTGGCAGATACAGGGGCTGAGGAGCTATACATCGAGAGGATATGTTTAATCTTCTCTCCGATCAACCTGACGTCCAAGTTCGCAGAGCTGGTAAGTTTGGGGAGGACATTTGACCTGCCCGCGAGTTCAAGATAAGATGATTTGTCGTGGTTCGAGAGGTTCAAAAGGCGAAGGAGGAGGGTAGCGAAGGCAAGTTGTGCTTTCTCGAGTAGCTCTCCACGAGAAAAAGCATGACTAAACGCCGACCAGAAGAAATCCGGTTCGACGATGTTGACGAACAGGTGATCCAGGACACTGCTGCTGATGCTTGTAGCCTGAAGGAGATATACAAGGACGGTAGCACCAATTCCATTCATAAACTCCAGCGATAAGTCCAATCGCATCGCCTCCTGCACCAACGAAGGTCCCTT
>PVXU01011658.1:0-20643 GCA_002994865.1 Rhizopogon parksii | reverse complement strand
CTGTTCCGAGACGTTTCTCTTACTCCAGAACAACAATATGCTCTGACGAAGGTGGGTGCACTCAGTGCCATGATTTTCAACGCAGTTCTCAGGTTCACACAGGCCTTTGACCCTGAGTCCGAATCATACGGGCACGGCAACAACAAGACTCAGTCGACCAAGAAGTCTGTCCTTCACCCAGACCTCAAGACAATTCCTCGCGTGCCTCAAGTTCAGCTCATCGGCAACGGCATGGTATACAACCATGAAGGTCTAGAAACCGCTGCTCTCAAGCACCCATCGCACACTACCTTCCACAAGACCCGTGTGTCCGCTGAAGACGAGGCACTGGGCTTTACCCGATTCTATCGCTGGCACATCGACGCGGCGCTGTACGACTACAACCCGCCGCGTGCGACTACCCTCTATGGTATCATAATTCCCGGGGGCGATAGGCAGACTGTCAGGTATAGCGATGACGATGACCCATCTGGAGAGACCCTGTCTGTGCCGCTAGGAACTACTGCGTTTGTCTCAGGGAAGAAGATGTTTGAGATCCTGCCACCTGAGCTGAAGAGCCTTGCTGTACGGACTTCGGTGCGGTATGCGCCCCACCCTTACGTCTGGATGGCACCAGCACGTGCAAAGTCAGATGGTCTAGGGATCGTAAACGATGGCCTCGAACTGCCTCTGAACGAACTTCCAGAGTGGGAAGAGTCGAAAATTAAAACGCTCCCTGTAGTACGTCCCAGTCGATCTATCTATCCCACGGACATGAGCTAAGATCTGAGAACACGTTGTAGCTTTGGAAGAACCCTGTCACGGGCGAGCTTCACTTCCAAGTTCATCCGTGTGGAGCTCAGGAACTCATCGTGAAACCCTTGCCTTCTGGCGCCTCGCGCTTGGGCGCTTTATACCCAGATGGAGAACATATCAAGGATCTTGGGAAGGTTCGCGAGCTTCTGCACTCGATGCAGCGGCCTGGCATCGCGCCCGGGGTATTGTTCTTCTTCCTTGTCCCTTAGTATGATCTGACTCGAGCTCGTCTAGTTGGTGTATCCGCACGACTGGAAGGAGCGCGACCTTGTTTTGTTCCACAACCGTGGCTTGCTCCACAGTGTCGTCGGTGCTTTCAAGCCCGATCAAGTCAGGGCCTTCCATCAATGCAACCTCGCTGCATCCGATGTTCCCGCCGGGCCTACAGAGCAGGACGTCATCGCCTGGGCTTAAGAAGTCAAACCGGTCAACTCTTACACGATTTACAATAAGGACACGTGTGCGATACTACCAGTGGAACTGTACGATGTTATCCATATATGTACTCTTCGTGCATTAAATCTTTATCTCTTGTAATCAATATACTTATCGCAATGGCTACCTGGTTATCTTGTAACTATAGTTTGTCTAGACAATATGTACTACATCCATCCAGGTATCGCAAGAAGCACACGACCAAAAAACGCAGGTGACTCCATAGACGAACCGTACCGCAATTAGGGCTATAGAGAACTGATAAAGCTAAGTACGCGAAGCCGAGCGGATCCAGAAGGCATAGTAGAGGAAATCAAACACCAATTCAATCAAACGCAAAGAAAAACGGCAAGACAAGTTTAACGACAAAAAAACTCAGAAAAGACACGGTACGAGGTCAATATTAATCGATTTTGTAACGCAGAGCGTGAAGCGATAAAGGAAACATACAAGACAACGGTCGTCGGGGGGAAATGATCAACATATGAGACAATTAGCGTATATCCACAACGATGATTCATCAGGAAAAAAACGGGCAGAGCTCGTGAGCACTAATGGTCATCATCGAGTCTCTACATTCAAGGGAGAATGTGGAGCGGACATGTGGACTTCGTCAGGACCCTCACGGGACATAGATGCAGGCGAAGGACTAGAAGATGGTTCGGGTCCGGCGGAGGCAGGTGCACTGTCAAGAGCCTCCTCGGTAGGCAGACTGTTTCCACGTGCTAAATCTTTCCTAGGCGCGAGGGGAGCGGAGCTGAAAGCGTCGCGGAAGTTGTACATTGAGCGGAGGTCACTGAGACTGTGTGTTGTCTGGCGGCGGTGACTCTCGTCCTCAGAGACCTCCGTCTCCTGCTCATGATCAGTCTCCTCATCCATAGAGGTCCGGAGAGATGAGACTGCGATGTTGGTGTTGTTCATGAAGACTGCCGCATTGGGGTTGTGATAGGGAGGTGCTATGGAGGGCAATGGAGGAAGGGAGTATGTGCGTGGAAGGGTAAGAGGTGCATTTCGAGCCGCCGCTCGCGAAGCCGCAAGACGTGCGGGATGGATTGGTGGGGTGGACGCAGCCGATTTACTCTTACGGGCTGGGCGGACTGCTCGGCGGGTAGCGCCTGTCTTAGATGAGGAGGCACGCTGGGTCGCTGCCTGGGTGGATGAGCTGCCAGAATCAGGAGTCTCTTCTTCAGGTGCAGCTGGATGGGCTGAATCAACGGAAGTCTGGGAGGAATTATCGCCCTTGTGGACACGCAGATGTTGGAGTAAATTATCGTTGCGGTTAAAACGTTTGTCGCACGTGGGGTGGGGGCAGTCAAATGCTGATCATGACGGACATTATCAGCAAAGTCCGGAAAAAGTATGATGCAACACAGATGCTCACGTTTTTCATGTGTATGGATAGATCGGATGTGCCGTTTCAGATGCTCGCCACGACTGAAACACTTCCCGCAATCTTCCACCTTGCAAACATAAACGCGTCCCTTACGTCCCTCAGTTGCTTCTCCTTCTGTTGTGTCGTCAACCGCGGTAGGGACACGGCGACCCCGACTCTTTTTTGTCAAGTTCGGAACAGGGATAGGGGGGGCTGTGCGTATCCTCGGTCCACGACGTTCCGAAGTAAACGAAGAGGAAGATGCATCAAGGAAAGTGTATTCCCCAGGCATCGGTGTGTCACTGGGCTCAAATACAGGAGTGGGTTCCTTTGGCTGGGGAGGATCCTCAACAACGGTCGCGGAGGACGACTCTGATATCAACATGGTAGGTTCCATTTTGAGAAGTTTTGATGGCACGTAAGCTGGGTCTTGATCCGCTTCAACGTCGGTTTCGTCGTCAACGGCCCGCGCGTCGAAAGATCGTTTCAGGGAAGCACTTGATCCTCTGTATGACGTGTCAGAGGGGTCTCCTCTACCGTGTTTACCCCAGCGAACAGTCGGTCGACCTGTTGTCTGCGAACGCGTCACTCTTCTTGGGTTTGAATTGGAGTCAATTGAGGGTTGAGGAGAGCCCTGTAAGGCATTATATTGCCAAAGCAAGAGTGGCGTTACCCTGGTGAATAATACAACGGAATATAATGCAAAATTGACACGGACCAAATTGTCGGATGAATTGAGGTCAACGAGGGTGTCCTCGTCTTGCAAAGGTGTTGGTAGAGCTCCGGATGTTTGGTTGAACGGGGACTGGGGGCTTTCCATCGTTTTTGCGACACCTGATGGGAGAATCAAACAAGGGGCTTTCCGGGAACGATGACGGCCTACCTTTGAGACAAAGCTTTCTCCTACGTAGCCAAAGACTAATTCTAAGGTATATACGAGCGTCGAGCAATACTTTCTTGCCGGTGTAATTTGTTTGCTGGTGTACACTGGCGCAGGGGATTTCGGACAGGGGTCCTTCGTTGTTTTTTTGCCAAACGTACCCTGTTCACACGATCGAACCCTGCCCACGTGTTCAAATGGTCCATGGTCCTACTTTTCCACGGTCTGTGTCCTTGTGCGTTGATGATCGCGGGGGACCGTGACTAGCTCAAGGCTATCACTGGTACCCTCTAACCATTGTCTTTACGCGTTTCTCCCTTTTCTGCTCTTCGCCCGGTGGTCTTCACGCTACGAATGGATTTTGTCAGGTCCTTAGCAAATATTCAGAGCTTTCAATGAGATATACCAAGATAGGCATTCTCTGCTGCTGCAGCTGGATATCGTGACCTGCCCGAAGTATCACTGGGTCCCTGCCCGTCTCCACGGGAGCCGTCCTCTCTCTATGGCGTCGTCTCAGCAGTACTCACACCGGAGTAATTTTTGTCTTTGCTGCCCGCTGGTGCGTCAATCCGGCTGTTGTTATAATCTTCGTTTCGGCACGCAACTTCGTCATCGTAGCCTGTGGTCGCATTATCTTGATCTTCGTTGCATGTCCAAGAATGTACTGGGTCCTAAGGCAATCTATTTCTTGCCAATTTCCGCCCTCGCATCCGTAATGGGCAAGAAACCGACATTGTCAAGACACATTTCCATATATTCACTTACCGGTTCTCACTTCCTTGATTCATTACGCCGTCCTGGTTATTAATAATACTCTCAGCATATTCTACTGGCCGGATGCAACTTGAACTGCGTGTCTTGGTGAGTCTACAAATGAACAGTGCCACATGTTGTTTTCCGCACATCCGCGGTATGGACTGAATTGGTGTGTTAATCTTCCCATGGTCGCCTAACGCAGGAGCCATCTGTACTCCCTACTGCGTCCGTTAACCGTTGCGGCCTGATCGCATGAAACAGACCCAACTTAACACTGACTAGTCGCATCACTTTCCTCGAACCAGTGCCTGCACTTCTTGATATGGCTATCTTGGGCCCTCGAGGCTATGCGAGTCCACTCGCTAGAATATTTGCGTATGTTCTCTGTTGTTCCATATCCACTCCATTTGACTCATCGAATGAAAGCGGTCACATCGAGATGACATCGACGGAACCTGCCGCTGATTGTGAAGTGCAATGTTCGGCATCGCCCTTGTTTCCTTACCATTTCCCTACGAGTAACGAGTCAATGCGGCGAGAAGCTATTCTAGTGTCCGAAGAATGCGTCGACTTTCCTAATGGTAATACGGCGACTCTATGTTTTTGGAATTGGTAAGTTTGCGCAGTCTATTTGTAGTTTGGGCGCTCATGCTTCGCTGACTCAACAAAGATAGTAGGTTGCTGCAATTGGTGATTGTCAAATATTGCATTCGCTACTTTCAAATTCATGGCTCCAATGGCCATTGAGTTCGAGGGCGCCACGCAAGGGTCGCTGATATTCACGTCAATGTCGCAATCAATCGGCACACCCATATGCTGCCTTGGGTCTAGGGATCTAGTGCGAGTATCTCCATCCTCAGATCAGTCACACCGCACGACATACTCGTGCTCGCCACAAATCCAGCGAGACTAGCTGTTGGACTAGCATGTTCGCCCGCTTTCCGATTTCATCCGATGATGCTGATTACATAGCCACTCCCGCAGGTTTCCGTTCAATTGTCGTTAGCGCTCCGTTCCAAGTACAATGCTATCACTCATTGTCGAATCGGACATGTAATTCGGAACTGTGCTGGACAAGCATTAGGCACCTGTGGTGCTCTACACTAGGCAACGTGTGCAGATTAGCTCGTTAATCTCGCAAGAAAGCAAAGGAAAGTGTTATATTACAGATCTTAGCTGTATGAAAGCTACCGTCTGACCGCATGCGACGCTAGACGATTCGTACATCGGAATTCATTAATTTTATGGATATCTGATGGGGCCTAGTTCGGTTACGTCCTGTGCTCACTCGCTCCCGCCATAAGACCTTTTGCCGATTTCAGCTGTACGGGCGGGCGTTTCATACTCTATGGAGATAGAACAGGCGCTTCAGAGTCGCACAAAAAGGAAGGTCGAGCGGCATTCATATTGGTGCTTGGCAAGTCTCGATCTGGTGTACACACGCCTGCCAGCTGACCTCTGTGCATCAATGAAACAATCAATTAAGAGAGATATGCGGCATGATACGAACGTGATTCCCACTGGCAGTCGTTCCATGTCAAATGACATGAATAGATACTGATCTAATTTGCTACAGAAGCCAATGAATGATACGTACCGCGATCAGGGTGGCTGGGGTGATTGAGAAGCGCGGTATGCTGATTGGAAAAGGAAGGGGTCTACGGCAAGGGAGTATGAATTTGGCAGGTAAGTAGCACTATTAGTGTGGGGACCTGCGAGAGTGAATTTCCGATGACAGATATCAAGTTGCGAAGTGAAACCCTCAGGGAAATGGCTAGAGATTTACGTTGCTCTGCCGGCCCTGGCGTGACAGACGTGCGGTGAAAGGATGGCGCGGAAGGCTTTTCGTGAGGAACGGGCCGGGGCGGTATATGTATCGTAAAGAGGTTTCATACTGCAGGGAGGAGTAAAAGATCCTGCTGCAGGGAGCCGAGTGCCTCGCCCCGGCTGACGCCAGACAGATCAAAGAAGATAGCTGCGGACCTAAAGTGATGATATTTGTAGGGGACACATGGGTGGGATTCATTGTGAGGCAAAATAAGAGTACTGGAGTAGTCCAGCATGAACAATAGAGAGAGACGGAGGAGTAAAACGTTTGTGTGACAAAATGATGATAACGTTGAATGAAACGTTGAATTCACGGCTTGAGATCCCCTGTGAGATCGGAGCTTGGAAGCAAACCTTAGATCTTCTAAATGAGTGCTTCAGCCTGCTTGTGAACCCTGGCACTCCAAAAAAGCAATGATTTTCGAAAGTGTCGGTAGCCGCGTGCTATGACCACCGACAGGTCGGACATAGGTCATTTCAAAAGCACCTCATCCAGAGGATAGCCATTAAGGAAACCTTGCCCCGAGGGATCTGGCCGCATCGAAGAACTAGTAATCCCGGCAAAGTACAGTCAACAATAGTACACAGGCAAGGGAACATTCTACTCAAGCTTTGATCGCAAATGAGCCATCTCTCTTGACTCCGTATCACTACCAGGTTCGTCTAGCGGTGCAAGCCTTGCTGTACTCTTGCTCAGCGTAGGCTGTCCGACCCTCATCGCCTCTCACTACTTGACAGACGTTTGGCACTTTTATTGGTTTCGACTCATTTTCAGACTCACTTTGACGAACACTCACGACTTTTGAACACGACGTGACTCATCCACTGGCAGCCGTTATTAGTCGCCTGCTCCACACCTTCGATCACATTTCCATCGCATTTTCTAGGCCCTTGCCGTGTCCCGCCGGTCGTCCAAACCCGCTCCCCGCGATAGTTCCATTTCCAGATCTCTTTCCCCTCAATTGTAAATTACACACACAGCCACACGATCACATCCGCTTGTACCTGAACGCGACCGCTTGCCTTGTGCACAACTAAGTGATCTGTCGTCCTTGGTATGACCAATAATTTCCAACTCAAATCAATTGCCTTATTTTTTGTGCCCCAAGATAAATTCTCGGCTTATATTCACTCCAGAACAAGACAAGACTGTGTCAAGTCGGTCCTTAAAATACAAATGGACTCGAACATTCGTTCCTCTTATTTCGACTCTGCTCTTTGTCCCTTCCCCCATCAGTCAGCCCAACGACGACAGTTGAGACGTTCGGCGGCTGTCAATATGACAAACTCACCGTATTTCGCACGCACCCACTCGCATTCTAGATCTAGCTCCAGTCACCGGCATTTATCCCCCTCTGGTCGATTGAATTCATATTATCCGCTTCCACAGCAGCAGTCGTCCCTTGGCTACAGTCCATACGCGTCAGACAGCTCTGCCGCTTCTGCGGAATCTCCGCTTTCCTCATCATCGGCCAACGAGAGCCCACTGCCAGAGCCTCCCCTTGATTCAATGGAGAATGATACATCGCATGTTGTGAATCCTGACGATTATTATCCTTACAATGTGGCAGACGAACTAGTCGCCGCTGGATATCTGTACCCGCACGCCCCACGCGCGTTCGCCCTAACGGGGTATGTAGCCGAGAATCCAGAGGTGTATAAGCAGCCTGTGGCGGCACCGCTGCCCATGCCCTTGTCAGTCGCAATGGGGTACACTTACTCACCGGAAGTGAAGAAATTTCAGCCACTATGTTCTTCATTGCCGCGACAGGAAATGGATCCGCAATACACAAACTCCTTTTACGGCTCTCCCCCTACACCCCCAGCTCAACTTGCCACTCATCCTGTGGGGAGCGATGTACACACCTACCGACAGGATTTTGACGTCACTTACCAGCCGCAGGCGGCCACAAGCTCTTATTCCAGCTTCCCAGCTTCAGCACCCCCAGCACCCCACGCTAGTTACCAGCAGCCTCATCAGAACATCAAAGTAGAGAGTATTCCGGATCTTGTGACTTGTTACACCCCCCCAGCGGATGTTACCAGCTCGCCTAACAGCTTGGGGGTTTATGATGCCCTTTTTGACGCAGGTACGTACCCGTAGAATGTCCAGACCGCTCTCTGATTCCCTAAAAATCAGGTTCACCCCCTATTGACCATCACAACCCTGGAATATCGGAACTGGCGCTTCGCTATATGCCAAGCCAAAGCACCCCGTTGCCATCGATGAGCATGCCCGTGCTGCCTGCGCCTGTTCCACGACAAGCATATCTTGGATCTTCCATTGTCAGCGATTGTGAACGCACGTGTCAGGAACAGGAACAACAACGGCAGGCCTTGAGAGTTCAGACGCAGGGTCTGCAGCAGCAAAGAACTGTGCGACCTGCAGAGGTGTCACCCGTGATAGGGTTTGCGGATCTACCGGAGCCTGAGGACGAGGATGCTGAGGGCGAGCCGGACATTGCAGCTTTTTATCACCATGGATCCAGCAATTCCAACAGTGGACATAGCTCGGGGAAAAGTCACACTGTTTCCCAGGGGTACGACTTCACGCAACAGCTTGGCCCCGCTGATGCAGGCAACAACTTCAATGTGGACAGAGACGAAGATGCAGATGGTGTTGACGAAGCTGCGCTTGACGACAATGATGATGATTACGGGGCAGAAGAAGTTGAGGATGATGATGGCGACGGCGACTTCATACCTCACATGCGAGCTACGTCAAAGAACTCACGGAGTTTACGTTCTCGATCTTTCTCCGGCAGGAATTCGGCGCGGTATCATCCCTATGGCTCAGAATTCCCACAGCCTCCAAGGCGTGCCGCGCAGTCGCCTCTTATTGCTGCCTCCTCTTTGACGCCAGGCTCGTCAACTCAGGTAGGGAAGCCTCGCAAGAACGCACGGTCGCTTCCCGTACCTGTCCCTGTCCCTAACCTTACTAAGAAGTCGAGAGGCCGTCGCGTACCAACTGTAGGCAGTGCAGGCGGCAACGGTCGGGCCCGAGGTTTTAGCGACCCCCTCGGAAGTCGGATCTATTTGTGCGACATTAGTGGCTGCGGCAAGTGCTTCGCGAGAGGGGAACACCTCAAGCGTCACATCAGGAGCATCCACACCAATGAGAAGCGTAAGTTTTTTTTTTCTACCGTAAGTGCTTATTCTCATCAACGATGGCAGCGCATAAATGCCCATACCCTGGCTGTGGCAAGGAATTCAGTCGTCACGATAACCTAGGGCAACACATGAAGGTTCATAAGGATCTTCCAAAGATGATGGAGAGGATGGGCGTGGTGGATGATGGTTAAACACCAATCACCCACCAACGTTTACGGCACTGGTTCAGGTTCGTCTTCAGTTGGAACCCGAGACACAAGGCTTACATTCTTCTGCGGCAGCCGAATTTACTCCTAGGTCTGGACACGATGTCATTGTTCTTTTACCGTCTCTCTCTTTGCTTTTAGTCTGCTCGTCCCACATCTCCTGTCCTATCTCTCAGTACTGGGCCGTCTCTCCACTCTGATGTCGATTTGATGATTCTCTTCTTGTTCCCTACTCTCGTTTGCTGTATGGCTTCAGCCGCTGGACTCCAATGCGCATCTTCGCAGGTCGCAATCGGGTTCCCCTCATGTTTGTCATTCGCTTTACGATCTTCACTGCCAAAGCAGCTACGTTCTCATGATCATTTCTCCAACTCCTTCACATCATCTCCATGTCGACGCCTAGTACGCCAGCCATGTCACCATCTTCCTTTCCTTTCACACCTCTCAGTTACCCGGAGCTCTTCCTCTATCCTTAGAGCATACATTTTATTCGTCACAAAAGACCGACGCGTCCACCATGCCGATTACATGCAATGTTTGCAAATGTTGCCTTGACTCCTACCACTACGAAATTCTACGCCCCCCATGCCAAGTTTGGTTGTATCCTTATCCTGCATTCCATCGTCACGCTGTATCTTTATCACTCCTTGCACTACCATGGACGGTTATTCATCTCCCATCACTCAGTCATATATTAACACCAGTCTGGCGTATGTAGCCATACGTTATGGTTGTAAAGTATTTTACTACTGCTCACGTTTTTTTTATTTCGGAGATATCTTTTACGGGTCTTATTATCGCTTTAGTCTTCTTTTTGGGGAAAATATGTATGCCAAGGCTATGTAGCCACAAGTGGACAACAAATGCATGTGCTTTATCTGCTTAGCTGCGCCGCGGGCGGCGCCCCAGTAGCTTCTCCTTGGCTTCTTAGGCTCCCCGATCATGGTTCGCGGCAAGGCCGCGATGCAGGGTTCGTAGAAGAGGCATTGCTCAGCGGCGCGTTTATACATCAAAATAGGTCCGCTGTTGGCTATACAATTACACGAGGAATTCTAAAGAACAGGGAATATTACCAATCAGAGGGCGCCTTTCTTGGTCAGAGAAGGACTCACAAGACAGCATGATTCCAGACATAGAATGTTCGTATAATTACTAAACATGCGAGTTAATAGATAGCGAGCGAGACGAATTGTGAAATATACGACTTGACACACGACTTGGGTGATAAGGAAAAGAAAAGAAAATTAAGGAAAGAGCTATGCATCGTCTGTCATGATGGCGAAAAACTCTTGCTCGTTAATCTCCCCGTCCTGATCGAGGTCGAATTCATCTATCATAGCTTGCCTGAGGAATGGAAGAACAACGGATGAGCAAATTTAGAACTCAATGCAAGAAAAAATAGTTTAGTTGGGAAATAGCGGTGAATAAAAGGCGGAAATGCAAATGAAGGGAGCTGATACAGTAAAGAGTACAAAAAAGGGTTGTTGGGACGAAGTGCCTGCTCGCATCCCGTGCGCCGCCAAATGAGAAAGGATGGGGCTAACTCACAATTCATCATCTTCCAATCTGTCACCAATCTCTTTGGCAACACGTCGAAGATTCCGCAGACTGATCTTCCCTGTATTGTCGTCATCGAATAATTGAAAGGCTCGGCGGATCTCATCCATCGGATCTCGCGCAAGGATCCGTTCGCTCACTAGGTAAAAACAACGTCAGCACACGGACGCGCCATCACGGAAGAATTTCGAGGTGCTGCATGCGGTGCGAGACCCAATTTTAGTCGCGTAATATAACGCGTTCTGGCGAAGGATCTAGCACTGACTCGTCGCTTGAGTGAAATAGACGAAACTGGAATACTCAACTGATTTTTGCAAAATCCTCAAAGTCGATCAGACCGTGACCGCTCTTGTCGTGGTCTCGTAATATCTTCAACACCTCCGCTTTCTTCATATCGAAACCGAGGGCGCGCATTGCAACCTTGAGCTCATGATAGTCAAGTGAACCATCCTTGTCCGTGTCGAAGAGTTCAAAAGCTTCCTTTATCTCCTGTTTCTGTTCGTCGGTAAGCTCTGGACGCGTGTGCGCGCGTCTCTTAGCCTTTTGAGCAGATGCAGAGTACATGGCTAGCGGTGTCAGGAGCTCAACGCAGTAATTGAGAAAGTTAAGTACTCGATGTTGGCGCGGCTGGCCCTTGTTTGGCCACAACGCGTCTGGGACCCCGTACACCTTTACATATATAACCCTGAGTCCCATTGTCCCTTCGTTCGCCTCAACGTATACAGGAGGCGGCCACTAGAACATCTCAAACATATCCAAGAGATTCAAGATGCCCTATTGTCGTCGCTGTGACCGTTCCTTCAACTCCTGGTCTGCTTACGACCAGCATATCCAGATGTCGACCAGTCATTGGGTGTGCAACAATTGTCAAGATGACTTTGCTTCTCGGCAGGGGCTCAAAGAACATTACGTTCAGAGCCCTAACCATCATTACTGCCAGTACTGTGACTTCCATTTCGATTACGCATCTCAGCTACAGGATCATTACGAGGACGAGCATGCCTATTGTGGTTCTTGTCACAGTGTCTTCAAGAACGATGTCGGCTTGCACGAGCACAATCGGCAAAGCCACGCTGACGTGTATTGCATTTCCTGCAGAAGGGTATTCCGGTCTCCGAGCAACCTTCATGCCGTAAGCTCAGCTCCCTTTGTGAAACTGTCCTCAATCTGATTTTGATGAACTAGCACTTGAACTCAAGCTTACATCGCCCCAAAGACACTTTCTGCCCCTTCAAGGGATGTGGCATGGCATTCATCAATAAATCCGCCCTTGCTCTTCATCTTGAATCTGGCTCATGTCAGTCAGGTGTCGATCGTCGCTTCATTGACAACTTTGTCCGCAACAATGATCGCTCCAACGTGATTACGAACCCAGCGCGCCTCATTACTGCGGGCGAACGTGGCAACGTTCAACTTATTGCGACAAAACAGTCGTGGAACGGACGGGCCTATGAATGTGTTCTTTGTCACTCCCAGTTCCGGGAGTTGACAGATTTGAACCGTCATCTGGCTAGCCCTCGCCATCAAGAGAAGGTTTACCGGTGCCCTCTCAGTAGCTGCAATGTCCACTTTGTCTCTCTCAGTGGGTTGTGCCAGCATATTGAGAGCGAGCGCTGTGGGGTGATGAAGTTCAAGGTTGTCAAAGACGCTATGGATAATATCTTCTCTAAAGTTGCTCGCCTCAGGTAATATGTAAGTTCTGCATGGTGAACATCCTTGAGAAGCTACCCCTGATTTAGACTCCTTTTAGCTCTCGTTCCTTCGTCAGTATTCAATATCAACCATACAATATCTCGTTCTTTACCCCACATTACAACTTTTACTACGGACTATCCGCGTATCTTAGATACATCCCTACTATAATGTTAATTCCTAACAGCTGGACTAGTGCCATCCATGTTTGCCACACGACGCGTCTGAGACCCCGTGCACCACCTATAATACTAGTCGCGTCGATCTCTGCGTTTCCTTAACGACCATTGGGGCACTTCAGACAATATATTTTGCGTGGACTGTGTCATTTGGAGTCACCAGCAAGTTTATAACATCCAGCAAGGCTATCTCAGAAGATGCCCTATTGTGATCTCTGTGACCGCGACTTTAATTCGCGGTCGGGGCTCACAGAACATTACATTCAGAGCCCTGACCATCATTACTGCAAGTACTGTCGCATCCATCTCGACTCCGCATCCCAGCTTCAGAATCATAACGGGATCGAGCATGCCTACTGTTGTCCTTGTGAAAGGCTCTTCAAGAGCGACATCGGCTTGCACGAGCATAATCGGCAAAAACACGCCAGCGTGTACTGCGTTCCGTGCAAGAGGCAATTCCTGTCCCCGAGTAACTTTCAATCTGTAAGTTCACTCCGTTCTTGGAACTGCACACAATCTGACCTTGACAAACTAGCATTTAAACTCTAGCACACATCGCACCAAGGACACGTTCTGCCCCTCCAGCGGATGCAGCATCGGGTTCATCAATCAATCCGCCCTCACACTCCATTTTGAATCTGGCTCATGTCAGTCAGGCATCAATCGTCGCGTCATTTACGAGTGGGTCCGCGACAACGATCGCTCTAACGTGACTACCGACCCGACGCGCCTTAGCCGACGCGGCGGGTTTCCACCTATCGCGACAGATAGGTCGTGGAACGGACGGGCCTATGAATGTCATCTTTGTCGCTTTCAGTGCCACTCGTTGACCAGCTTGAACTGTCACCTGGCTAGCAGTCGCCACCAGAAGAAAGTCTACCGGTGCCCTAACTGCCATGCCCACTTTGTCTCTCTTAGTGGCTTCTGTCAACACACTGAGAGCGGGCAGTGTGATGTATTGGATTACAAAGAGGCAATTGACGCAGTTCTTGCTGGAGTTACCCGGCTCGCGCTGTAACATCATGGTAAGTTCTATGACGAAGATCCTGAAGGAGGTATAGCTGACTACATAGTTTTGCTATGAAGCCCTCGTGTTGCGAGCGTTCCTTCACATGCCAAATCAACGTGGTTTTTGTCACAGATAATCAATCTCTACTTACTAAATGTACGTTAAGTTAACCAACGTCAGAACCCCAGGTACGAATCACACTAGTCACTATCTGCGTACCTTAGATGTATGAGATCCTCGAGCTCATTGATAAATACATTAGTAACGACGTTTTCGATGGTCAACTCTTGTATATATATGTGTGGCTTGACATGGTAGTCACTGCCATACCTTACATACATATATATATACGTCCTTATTCTCCGCGTTTCAATTCAGAATCTGAAGTGGGTCCAATCACAATTCCCTGCAACCGCTCGCATCCTGTCCATTCTCACTGTTTTTAACGCGGGGCCAATGAGACTGAAAGCATTCGAAAATCGCAATTTCCAAGGCGTTTTTTCATCTTCCAAACCTTCCATCATCGTGCCCTTCATCGTGCTCTTCATATGTCAAGAAGCTATTGCCAACACGGAAATTATCAACTTCCTTGCCTCTGAAGAAAGCGATGTCCACTTCCCATCAACTTCAGTAGGCAGTACTTGGTAAGTTCTCACACGATCCTTGGAGCAGATCTTGGTGTTTGATGCAGTACTGCGTGCAGGCCAGTGTTAAATTATAGGAATAACCAGGGACATTGGAACGTAGACCCCGCTCTGCTCGACACGCCTTTGCAGCAGGTGTGCGAGTCAAAGACGGCCATTACCCCGGCAAACCTCTTCTCATGTCCTCACGAACTTTGGCTAGCGCTGGATCTCGATGATGAAAGTTGGCTGACCTATTCCAAGTTTACGCTACGTCTATCCTGGCCTGCTTCTGTACGTTTCACGTTTTTCTCATCCAATACCAACGCCCGGTTCACAGTCCTTAACCATGCATCACTGTCACAGTCTCCCGCGGATTTTTTGCTCGAAATATACGGTCCGCAGGCGATCTTCGTCCGCTTGTCTAAGCAGCAGGACCAACCAACGATAGCTGATGCTTCCATCACTCCGCCGCATTTATCGCGCACGGGTTCTACCACTACTCGCCTGAAGTACGCAAGAATACGAGCTGTCAATGCCGGTGTGCTCACTCCCACCCCCGATCTTCCACCATCGGCTGCTCAGGCGGTAGAACCGATACCGTTCATTCTTATTCTCGAACCACTTTACCTAGGGATTTTACCGGCATCTCTCCTTCCAACAGTATGCTTCCTTGTCCCCCTTCTGTTGGCTGCGGCTTTAGCCACACCGTGGATAATTGGTTATCTCGATCATTTTGTCCAGCAGGCGAGACAGGAATTACACGATCGTAGCACAGCTCAGGAAAGGAAGGCACAATGAGATGTGTTAGTCGTGCGGTGTACATGCATTATTCTAGATCTGTGGCGTCACATCTTGACAGGGCAGCCCCATTCATCACGCATATATTCTTATTTTACGCCTCCCCAAGAGAAACCATTTCATGCCGATAGATCGAGTTGATATTTCGCTAGACTAACCTAACCAAGAAATCAATCGACGGTCCCCCAACAAAGCAAGACTCCGTTCCGAGTGTGGCGATCAAGCAACGCTCTCTAGTTCAACTAGATGAACGGCTGCAAACCACGCAAGGATAATTTCGACCCGTGGACCATACAATGGTATGTTGAAGTTTAATGGCTTCTTTTTGTTCCCACCTTTAACTTTCTCCGCTGCGGCCTTCTCGGCACGTTCCTTTTGCCTTGCAGCTACGGGGACGAGCAAGATGCGTGCACAGTCCAATGCCTCTATAAGGTCCTCATGGATCTCGCTGAAGGAGCTGGAGGGGGTATTTCGTCCGTTCGTGGGTAACGACGAACCCGAAGGCATCTGGCATGAGTTCGAAAAAGATGCAGAGGCCGTGAAAGACTCTGTATCCGCAGAAGATGTGGATATGGCGTCAATTGAAGACATGGGTGGCGACGGGGGCTGTGAAGGCTCGATGGCAAGCCGGTTTATCGCCTTCTTGCCCTGTGTGTATGAATGAGGTTGTACGCCCAACATCCATCCACTAGCAAGTCGCTCGAGAACTTCAATGAATTCAGCTTGGGCCATCGACCGGGGCGGTAGAAAAACTGGGTATCCCTCTAGCCCGTCTACAATGACTGCGGTCCGAGAGAACGTGGTGAGCAAATTGGGTAACTCAGCGAGCATAAGTTGGCAAATAAGAACACTGAAATGGGACTCCACGAGCAAGGGGTGGTAGGTAGTGAACATGGGCGGGAGAATGGAGTCGACATGTGCGAGGCCAGATGCTGTCGAAGCGTGAATATTTGGGCGCACCGACTCGGTCAAGAGGAAGGCAACTTCCACCCTCCTGGCAAGATCTGCTTGCATTGGGGCAGGGCCTTCTAGAGTGTCGAAATGAGAGAGAAAGCGTTCGTGATCACGCAAACTCTTTTTCAGGAGCGAGTAGATGTTTTCGCGGAAACTATCATCTGCCAAGACTCGCCGATATGCCTGAGCTTTTGCGGCATCACTCCGCCCCAGCGGTCCGTCTGGATTCCCCATCTCGACACCCCCATAGTGGCCGTTAGATAGGTAGCAAAGTCGCATTTCGGCTCCATCAAGAGACGTATTAACCTTGCTAACGCCCTCGAGCCGCAATATTGCCGATTCAATAAGGAATAAAGCATGCTGCAGATGTGCCGCTGCCCGCAAAAATAATACCTGCGGTTCAATAGGGTCTGGCGCATCCGGCAAAACTGAGGAATGCAAAGGTAGCGACTCCCCAGCTATCCCCTCGGTGTTAGGCCCCTCTGCAGTAGCACTTGTGCCACTAGGAGGCGCCTGTCCGTTACTTTTATTAGAGCCCTTTTTCTTTTTTGTAACTTTCCCCCGAGGTTCGCGGGTAGTCGTCATATCTTGATGTGCAGTGCGTGCTTTTCTCACCGCACGAGACTCTCGTAGGGCGTGAGTAAAGTCCCTCGTTGCCAATGAATACTCGTCGCGGAAACAATGTATTATTCCACGCGTCCGATAATATTCCAGCCGTTGGGGATGCGCCGCAATTAGTTCATCAAGCACTTGGGTTGTTGTGGAGTCCGCGAGTTGCCTATTATTACTGAATTTAAACGGTCAGGCAAAGAATCATATATGTGCTGCACGAACCGGGAGGGAATCTTCTCATGGAAGAAATGTACATATCGTGCATCAGTGTCATGGGGATCTATGTGCAGTCGCATCGTCAGTGCTGTACCCAATTGAGGGAACGTCCCAGACATACCGTGCTTAAGCACCTTCTCAGCGATGTCGTCAAATACGCTCCCTCCCTGCATTACCATTACGCTACTGGCAATTTCATCCGCCTTGTACGCAGCCGCAAGCTTCTGCACAGCAAGGGCTCTGAGCCTATGCACACGCATCGCGCTCATAGCGACGTTCCTTCCTCCACCGATGCCATTTGAGCCATCAAAGCCTAACCCTTGGGCAGAAGGCCATGCATTATTAGTTGACGTGCGCATAGAACCGAGAGCAGCGGCCGAGAGACCAGAAGCTGCGCGCACAGAAAGCTCTGAAGCCTCATCAATCAGCCTCCTGATCGCTGCAATATTTCGAAAAATGCCAGGGTCGATGGGTGGCGGCGTGGCTTTGCCCGGCGCAGGCAGTGGAAACCCAACTGACTGTGATGTCGGAATATACGGCGCCGACGTTGTGAATGTGCTTCGCAGTGATTCCGAAGGTGGATTATCTCTAAGTGAATGGAATACGCTGTCACGGTCGCGAAGACGTGTCGACGGCCGCGTCTGAGTGTTTCCAAGTGAACTGGGGGACAAATTGGCACGGACAGGAGGGGAGAGCATAGGCAGCTGCGATTCCGATGTAGACAGAGTGGCAGGGTCAAGATTGAGAACAAGCAACGATTCCAGTAATTCCAGCGGAAGTTGCAGCCATGGGCCCTAGTACACGACACGAAGCATCAGTTCGACCGCCTCGGAGCAATAGATGGAACATTTACGTGGTAAGAGCTGATATATTTCCAATGTTTATTCCTGCTAATGCACAGCACAGATGCGCGCTCGAAATCAGGCGAAGGTGCCGTCCGTGGCTTTCCTGGCAGAGAATCAGTAGTATCAAGAGTCTTCGGCTTCTTGGATTTCTTCTTCTTCTTTTTCTTTTGACCGGTCAACGCAGAAGGCTCCAAGGGTAAATGGTTGCAGGTAGGTGAACCTTCAATTGAGGAAATATTAGAGGCCGAAGACGTCATGACCTCAGGAATGCACTGTATAGGATCGACTTGCACACCATGCGACAGTACTATTAGTGTGGTATCGCTTTCGGGGATGGCGTCCGCTTCAGCAGACGACAAAGAGGCCTGCTTAGACATCGTCTGCGACGGTCCGGACTAGGCTGCTTTGGTTGTTAACGTTGGTTTGCTTCAAATTGCTTGTCATGGTCTGCGAAAATCAATTGCGTTCTAATCAGGAATAATACTCTCACGGCTGTTAATGTTGTGGAGCGCCCGACTGAACGAATCCCTTGGATGTTTTATGTCACCTCATCGCGCACGCATCGAAGGCCGCAAGATATTAGACAATAAATTTGCAGTGCTTATAACACATTTAAACATCCAAAGCACACATCTGCAAGCTATATGACAGCCCCACCAGGCCATGAGGTCTGGCAGATCTTCTGGTGGGAGACATGCGCGGGTGGCGACTCGTCTCGGATTTATCGCCCAGTTTCTCGAGACCCTATGAAGGTTTTCCTCGGAATCGCCGTTGGACTATCTGCCATATGTGGTCTCCCGGTTTTTTCCTTGCTGGCTGTTGAGGACCCCGCCTCATTGTCATCCTTCCGTTTGTGCTTTTCACTCTTTCAGGAATCCCGATTCCACCTCTTATCTTGTTCTTCCGGCGTGTTGTTTTCATCCGACTGATATGGCGCAGGGCGTTCCCTTCTTCCTCGAGCGGATACTGTAAAAAGGTACAACGTAATAACAGATAGTAGAGCGGCCTCCGCCTTTCACGGGCGCTCACATGACCTCAGTTCTTGAGCCATTTACTGATATCAGAACCTACGAGGTCTAGGAATAAGACTTCTGGTTTTTGGATTGGCAAGCTCTTGCTTGGTTTTCAGCGATTCCCATGCACGAGATGTAGCTATGTTTGGGCGTCACTCCCATCGTATCCTTACACGTCCGGTGTCGACGGTATTACTCCAGCGCCTCGTGATCAATTATCACAGAACAGGAAGCTGGCTCATCACATACCCATACCGGAATTCTTCTTCACATCATCCACTATCTCAATTGCGCTCACATGACTTGAGCTTGTTCGGCGTATCGGTAATGGTTCCTTGAATTCGTGAATGCAAAGTGTGCTAGAAGTGACAGTTTGATAGTTTCTGGCTAGTTGGCTTGTGATTCACTGGTGGTTTGTATGTCGTCGTTGGGCGACTGCCTAGCCCTTGCTCATGCCCAGTGAGTTCTACTTTCCAACCACACGCTGTGACACGACTTGTTCGGCTTATCATAGTCAGAAATGTTCCCTCTGTAAATCGGTTACATCTTATCTAAGCGAAAACACGTTTCAGAGGGGTTTCCGCATCGTGCCCTTTTACTCATGATAAGCACTATTACTTACTTACTAGCTCGAAATTTTTCAGATTCTGCTGACCTATAAGAAGGGCAGGGTATTTCCAGATCTCCCAGTGGCCTATCAGCCTCAATACCCCCGTGACTCTGTGATTCGTACGCCCTACACTATGGCTCCTGTTGCGCTGTCTGCCACCGCTACGACGGTCCAATCAGCCTTTACACCAAAGTCGACCAAGTTTAAACATCCCCTAGACCCCTTGACCCCGGATGAGGTCAGCGATTGGGTCCCTGCCTTTGACACGATCTGATTTAATTTACATTCGACCCCTCTTGTAGATCAAGGCAGTGTCTCTGGCGATCCGGCGTTATACCACCACAAATACGTCAATCAAGGCCATTCGCTTCATCTCTTGCTATCTGCTCCCGCCGCCGAAGAAGGCCGTGCTTGCGGCGCTGGGCATCCCTCTTACACCGGGCGGTCAGCCCGAGGCGCCCACCCCGATCGTGAGGAAAGCCGAGAGTGATGTAAGTTGAACCCTATCAGTTGCATAACGTTGTTCTCACCGGATATAGTTCTTGGATGTGATAAACGGGTTCGTCGTTTTACACAATAATTATGATCCACGACCATTCATCTCGTAATAACATAGAGGAACCTACAATGCGATCCTGTCTCTTCAATATGGGGAATGGGAGGTTGATACCTGCGAATTAGTTGCAGAGGGCTCAGAACCTCAGATAACCCCTGAGGAGCTCGCCATTTGTGAGGTCATTTTGCGCAAAGACCCTACGGTTCAAGCTCTCGCAAAGGAAGTTGGTAAGCGTTGACCAGTCGTGACTTAATATCTTGCTCACTGTCCCGTAGGAGTGCTGCCTGAGCAAATCTATGCTGATGGCTGGGCCATCGGTTATGATGACCGCTTCCCCAAGAGTATTCGCTTACAACAAGCTTTCGTCTTCGCTCGTTTCTCTCAGCATGAGAACCTCTATGCCCATCCTTTAGTTAGTTCCTTCCTTCACTTCCTTGAATCTGCGGACTAACATCGCCACAGGACTTTATTCCAGTCATCGACTCTGTCACAGAGAAGGTCGTCCAGATTGACTTCCCGCCGACCTACAAGAGGGCCGCCGATGGTTCTGTCGAGCTGAGCGTCCCGACTACAGAGGCATACTCACTATCTGAA
>PVXU01011644.1:4714-17191 GCA_002994865.1 Rhizopogon parksii | reverse complement strand
ATACCGTCAACTGCAATATCTAGAAAGCATTTCTTAGTTCAGACAAAAAACAGGGACTATGAACGCACGCACCTTGTGTTGCAGAAAAGAAGACTAGTGCCGTGAATACAAAAGTGAGTTCATTTATATTATCCGCAGGCTGTTTGAACGTCATTGTCATTACGGGCGACCTGAATTCTAGCAGATACTACATACGTTTTCCATCAACCTCTCCACGTTTGCTGCAATGTAAAGCATCAAGAATCCAATCACAAGTTGCATGGGAATTATCCAAGATTTTCGACGGCCGATGGAAGGAAGGAATGTGGAATCAACAATAGGGGACCACAATAGCTTGAGCGAGTATGGGTAGTTGGATAATGCAAACACGCCAAGTTGTGAATATGATAAGTGTTCTCGGAGAATGAACGGAACAGAACCTGTAGGAGGTCAATGAGTGAGCGGGAAAAATCGATGTACCGTACCAAGGGCAAGGCCCAGCTGTTGATGGGGTGGTGAGCATCTCTCCCGGCACGACATTCGAGAGAGAGAAATAACTTACCGGAACTCCTTGGATTAAATCTAATGGTCATGTCATGTCACGTCAACTGGAATGAAAGCACGAGATATGAAGCGACCGACAAAGAATGATCAGAAGGGTCATCGCCTTTCTGTCTCTAGAAGACATAGCCGTGGTTCTTGTTGCATACGCATGGGTCTGCACGTCGCCATCTAGCCCAGCACTCGCTCGTTCCTCCTCGGACAATAAGCTGAGTTCGACTTCTTCGCCCTCTGAAGATGATACTGCAGGCGTGCGAGGCAATATTCGAATGCTATCCAAGGAGGAAGAGACCGCTTTTTTGTGGTAAGGCGGTAACGGGGCCATGTCAGTTTGACCAGCGTTGACCTCCACGTTAGCGTTGTTGGACCTCTGGCGCAAGTTGGGAAGATCCTCTGGAGGAGATTTTTTACGTAGAGACATGCAAAATAAGTTCGACGCGGGGTCGACCGTACTCTGCTGAATCTACTCGCGACGGGTGATAGAGGGCTATTCGTTTGAAGCTCGAACAATTGACATTTCTCGGTTACCAAATGAAGTTGGTTCACACGTAGGCTTAGCTTCCAACTGCTTCAACTTCTAAGATCAAGGTGCGATCGCCTTCCCGTCGTACTTGAACGCTGTTCTGGGAAGGCATTCCAGAGAAGTACTGATTTATCACCGAAGGGAACTGCATAAGGCGTATCAGAAGCACTACTGTAACAACATCCACGAAAGTGGGATAAGCCA
The DNA here is from genome assembly GCA_002994865.1 of Rhizopogon parksii. Taxonomy (NCBI): domain Eukaryota; kingdom Fungi; phylum Basidiomycota; class Agaricomycetes; order Boletales; family Rhizopogonaceae; genus Rhizopogon; species Rhizopogon parksii. The sequence goes on along the minus strand of PVXU01011644.1, from coordinate 15,924 downwards.
ATAGGACACAAGCGTGACAGCAGACAAGAATATCATCCCAGGTTTGGATAAATATGTATATCGAATAGATTGTGGTGGCAACATCATTCGTTCTTCGCCTTTTTTGCCCTTGGCTTCTCCAAATCAATTTCTTCAGCGTCATCGTCGTCATCGTCACTGTCCTCCTCCTCAGAATCAAGTTCGTCACCAGCGACGTTGCCCAGGAAATAATCAACGGCCTCGGAGAAAATGTCACTGGCAATCGTTGTGCCAATCTACAAAAAGATGTGAGGGTAAGCATATGCAGCTACTAAATGAATAACACTTACATCAAAGGGATCATCTGCAATCTCAAAGAAGTTGAAAAAGCTTCCAGCCTCTGCAGGCATATCATCATCCCCACCCTCCTCAGCCACGCGAGGGTGAAGTTTTGTCAGTGCATTCTCAGGTTCCTTCCAATGAATTGGAGTTGCCTAACACAATATTAGCGGGGGAATTTCTTGAGGAAGATATGAACTTACGGAAGGCTGGACATCACGGATCCAGGAAAAGTCGAGCATGGAGTCCGTGATGCCATCAGCGTCAGCCTTTTCGTCAGAAGCCGCCGGTGGAGGTACGTATTTATACTCCTTTTTCAAAACGGAGTCAGTGAAGTATGGGTTTGGCTTGAAGTGCTGTCATAACAGTTTAGTATCAATTACTCGCCCTTATCTGCAACAACGCACGAATTCGATGGTGTAGCATCGTGGCTCCGTAGGGTCACGCACAACCCATAAATCTTCAAGGTAACTCAGCGCAATTTGATCGATGTTGTGTTGTGCATGGAAAGAGACTGTGGCATTGTTCATGAGAGCAACAGGCCAGAATTTGTCTATTGATTTAGCAACAGCACGGCGTTTTTCATAGACTGGAGTAAGTTTTTGCATTGCCTGGCGCTCTGGAAGATAGTCAGTTTGTGCTGCTAACTTCCTGAAGTCATACACTGAGACGCTCACCCACGACAAGTTCGACGCGTTGGATTTCTTTTTGGATGTTCTGGAGGTTTTGAGCATCTTCGTCTTTGAGTTCAACATTTGCGAGAGGATTTTTCTCGTCGTCTGCGCCTGGGGAAGCGCGTTTTATGCCAGGCATTGCGGAGGAAATTCAGGAAAGTAAACAGGAGAAAGGATTACGCTGCACACACATATGCTATTATCGACGCGCCACAGCGGAGTTTGGATTGTTCCGAGCCAAATTTTCCATCTGCCTTATAAGGCATGTAAACACTCGTAGCAAGGAATTGTTTCTCACACTGTGACTGACGTACAATGCATATTGATAACTTATTGACAGAATATACGTTCGGATAAAAATATAGGACGCCTCGTTCGGCGTAAAGATTCTCAATCAACTCTCTTCTTTGTACCCTCTTCCATCCCATTGACGGTCAAAGCTCTCTTGCGGCCATTCAGCAGCAACCTGGCTCCAAAGCCATGCGATTGACTAGAAAGATCCAACTTCTGACCAAGAGAACCAGTAAAACCTTTCCCGTTGTGAGCTGAGCGAAAGCCTGGTCCTTCATAGTGTATGACATCCGTGGAAGGGATAAGCCGAGGCCATGAGACATACTCGATGCCATGCACCATCATGAACATGATGGTCAACGAAGCAATAATGAACCACAACATGAAGTAATACGACAGCGAGTAGTCTGTGACTACCAGTCAGCCCACCGTTCCGAGCGCAATAGATTGTGGCTCACCAGACGTCCGTGGAAGAGTGAGTCCAGCGCAGATCATGAAAAGAGAGAACGACAAGATATAAGGCACCTGAGAAGACAATTTTAACGATAGGTGGTGGATGAGTGTGAACGTCACACATACTGATCGGGTGATTAGTGGTCGTGTATCAGCAATCAGGGTTGCAGCGGTGACTGGATTCTTCTGAGGAGTCCATGCTCCAGTAACAAGATCAAATCCGTCCTGAGACATTGTTAGGGTAACGAAGGTAAGCTGTCTGGAGACACGAACTTGTCTAGCACCATCGAAATGATTATTCTTGATGTACCGCATGACACTCTTATAGCCATCTTCAAGAGCACCCACTCTCGTTCGCTTGTTGGTGCGAGTGAAATCTGTCTTGAGCGCCCCAGAACCTGCATATGCCTTTGAGATTAAATCTGCATGGTCGGCCCACACTGAAGGACCTAGTGAGTATGCCATGGAAGATGAGACTGAAGTGACAGCTTTACTCTCGCGGAAACCTCTGGACAATGCATCAAAGTCGTCCAGCTCCTCGTTATCGGATAGTACTCCGATGGCTTTCAACTGGTGATTAAGCGTCCACTTCGCCAGGGCCGCTTGGACTACGTTCGTCCGATCCAGATTGTCCATACAATTTGTCCTCACCACACCTGTCTGGAATCGTACGACCGTATCCTGTGCCATGTCAAGGTGGAAGTATCTGCACCTGCGTTAATAGACGGACACTTGGGGATTGCTCCTTCATACCCTTGGTTAACGAGGTCTCCATGCATCTTCTCGATGAGGACACTGATACGGTCCCATCGCATGTGTTTGCACTCGTTGTGGAAATCGAAGTATTGATATTTCACGTCTGGAATTTCAACCTAAAATGCATCGATATGAGGCGCGGAAGGAGTGCAACAGCAACATACTTGGGAAACTGTACGTTCATAGGCCTCCTTTACTGGTTGTTCGTAACCCTTTTGATTCACGAGGTTGATTAGACTTTGACCGCCATATTCTGTAACTTGTTCCTGAAGATGAAGCTTCATCATGTCAACCTGTAACAGGTAAGAACAATGAAACCTATGAATGGTGAAAGGTGAAGTTACCGTCTCCTGAAGGTCCATCACCTGCAAATCAGGCTTATATCTAAGTGTGTTGATCTCAGCCCAGAAAACCGGCACACTGCCTCTAATCTGAATGAAACTCAGTTTATGCGTAAAGCTTTCTGCGAGTGATAAGCGTCCCGCGGCTTTCTCGTCGACCAGGAGAATTTGTTCCGTCTCGTTAAAATTTGCAACGTGGCCTTCATGGTCGATACCACGACGGAAGTACCTCGTGCCTGCACGATACCGTGACCGTCGACTGACGAGGCAAAGCTGAATGCGGTGTCCATGGATATATACAGTGCGAACGTCGAATGCTAAAGGTCATCAGTCATGAACAGTGAAGTAGAAAGGTAGAGACGGAGACTTACTGCCATATATGATTGGCAGAATGTAAGGACTGAGCTGTATAAACTATAAGATGCGTGATAGACTAGATGACAGTGACCCACATCATGTGCAATGTCTGTATCTGTGAGTCTAGACTGCAAAAATCTGCGAGGGATCATCAATATCAACATGCCCATTTCACACAACTGAACGAGCCACCAACTTGTTCCAGAAAAACCTATCGTCAGTCTAATACTCCGTCAGTTCCATGATTTTGAGTCATATCTCGGCACTTACCACCTCCCATAAGGCTTTTCTCTCTTGGTTTTCCTGGTCTTGCCATTGTACTTGAAGCCTCCTCGACAAGTCCCAACCGTAGCTGAACAGGAAATGGCCACCGAGTAGATGCGACCGAACCAGCGCCAACAAGTGTCCCTCTACAGGGTGTGGTGGATTCTGGACAGAGACATTTGGATTAAGAGGTAGGATATCAAAGTCGGCAGCGCGGTATATGTCATGGCCCATGAGGCGCGCACGGTGCTCACGACCTGTCATCACAATCACATACTCCGCTGTAATTTGGTTCAGTGTATGCAAGCGGGCTCTGAAAGTCGCAGCACGCACAAAGAGCGAGTGAAATCATCCCCAGGATTCCGTATATCGTCTTTCCGTATCTTGAGGCAGTAGAAGGCACAGGTGTGTTGGGGGCTGCACAGAGTCATATTTAGTTGTAATACCAACGATGCCAGCCAGCTAACCATTGAGTACTATGTCGCCTGTAGCCCTGTGTATGGTGAGAGACTGCGCTCCAATGGGTTCCACGGGGACAAAGGTGTAGGCATCCTGGCCGTCAATGAATCTGAGAAAAAAATAAGCAGAACAGAAGAGATGTAATGGACGACGGATCGCACAGATTGAGCCTCTGGTATATGGGCTTCATGGTGGTTTGTTTGAGTGACAGTGAAGGAGAAATGGTGAGCGCGTCGCGTGTATAAACTGAGCGTGCTGCTTCCTGGTGTCTGAGTCTGAAACGCACCGTGCACCCCCCAACGCTTGACTAGAGCCGCCATGGTCAAGCTCACCCCCGAGCTGCTCGCGCAGGCCCCGTCTGCACTCAACCCTGTAAAAGAGCGGCAGCTCGATCTACGAGGTGAGCTCTTAAAAATATATTACATCTCAAGCCGTGTTCATATCACTCCGAAGGTTACAAAATCCCTACCATTGAAAACCTTGGTGTGACCAAGGTACGAGCATTGGCCTACATTCGTATACCGGCAGTGATATTATAACATGCATCTAGGACCAGCACGATGCCATAGATTTGACTGATAATTCGATCACCGTGCTAGGAAATCTGCCCCTACTCAAACGACTACGAACGCTCCTTCTTGCCAACAACCGAGTCACCTCGATTTCACCCTCAATCCATCTTTCCGTTCCCAATCTGACAACTCTTGTCCTTACGGGTAACAGTGTCGCCGAGTTGGGCGATCTAGAGCCTCTCAAAGAGATCAAAGGGTTGAAGTACCTTGCTTTGCTAGGCAACCCTGTGAGGGAAAAGAAATGGTATCGCGAGTGGCTTGCGTGGAGAATACCATCGCTGAGAGTTCTGGATTTTCAGAGGATTCGCGATAAGGTGCGCCTGCGACGTTCGAAATTCCCTGCGGTCGGATAGCTCAGCACACTCGCACATTTCAGGAGCGGGAGGCGGGGAAGTCTTTATTCCTCACGCCGGAAGGCTTACCCAATGCCCTTGCAACGACGATATCCACCACTGTATCGAAGCAGGGTGCAAAAGCAGCCGTCACTATTGACGAGCCCAAGCCAGCGGCGCTGTCAGGGAAGGCAGGTCGGCTGATGTCAAAAGAAGATGCCGAGAAGGTCAAACAGGCCATTGCAAAGGCAACCTCTATTGAGGAAATCAGGAGGCTGGAGAGAAGTTTAAGAGAGGGATACATGCCATCCATGGAGTCTGTAGGCGCATGACTGTACTGCTTAGAACTGTATTTTTGCATAATATCTACTTCGAGGGCCATCCCAGATTCCCTGCAAGATGAATCTGCGGTTCAATGAAGAGTGCATCACAACCCAATCCACAGGTGATGAAAAAAGATGAAGGTGTATGAAGACGACGTAATGATCATGAGTGATGATGTTCATGACAGGGGAGATATCATAATTAAGGTCTCTAGTCAACAATCAGTCGACCATTTGGTGCTTGGGTAAGGATACAAATATTGCGTTTTATGTAACGTTTGTGCCAGCGACATCGATGCTCGTGTTGTTAACTAAGAGTGCATCGCCCAATCCCCTGGCATCATACCTTGCTTGCCCATTCTCCTCCTTGAGCCAGGCATAGTGCGATCGTCTCGCGATCCGACTGTGAGCACAAGATGTTTATCAACAAGCTAAATAGCAAAGTCAGAACTATCAATAAATTGACGAAGTGATCACTCACGTCGTTCAATATGTTTGTTGATTTCGTAAGCGACGAGAGAAATGCAGTGAGCTGAACGTCTTCATACTCCTGCATTGACGCATGAGAGTCAGTAATGGTTCAGGTTGAAGTAAATGTAGACAATGAAAGTAGAGACTCACAGTGTCAAATTCCTCCCGAAACCCCTTGTTCTCACTTGCCGGCAACGAGGCGACTAAGGCTGACAAGGACCGAAGGGTTGTGTGATCTGTTGGGACTTGGCCTGGTACAAAGATGTAATCATGTATGTCTTGCTCTTAAGCTGACACTTGCCCAACATACCTGCAACCACGTTCGTCACATACTGTACAAGGACCAAGATTCGCTCATGCAACATTTTGACCGCTGCCCGCTGAGTCTGAAGATGAGATTCAACTGGAGAGAAAACGATAAAAGGTGAGGAAGGTCTGCATTGGTAGAAAGAGTAATTAACCCACGGCTGGTGCTTCCCCCGCCACCCTTGGCTGTCCAGTCGACAGCGATACGCTCGGCTTCACCAGTCTCTACCTTGTATGGTGCCTCTATAAACACAGAACGTGTCTTCTTATCCCTTATTTCAATGGTAGGTTCATATGCCTTGAAAGGAAGTGTCTGCCCAGTGATATCAGATGATGATGGAGTTATAATGGAGGGCTGTAAGACAAGCAGGAGTGGCGTCGAGCAGTATCCTGTAAACTGCAAGCCATGAGCCTCAGAAGCGAGAAGTCGAAAGAATTGACGTGCCTGCTCATGTAACGCGATGTGGCGAGAAGTTGGTACAGGGGCTATCGTGTACCATCCGATGAACTCTAAGGAGGGGAACACCTGTTTATCTTGGAGAACGAAGTCGTTCGGTCAGAGAGGATGCGAACAACATCAGCTGCTTACACTGATCTCGTCTAGATACGAGAAATCCGTGGTCTACAAGGTCATCGCGACCCTCTTCTGTGGCAAGCTCGAACGTGTTGACAATCTCGACTTCTCTACCATTTTGCGTGCCGAGCAGCGCGCCGAGCACTGGTGACTTTCGTTAGAGAACAAGCGCGAGGGAGAAAGGAACACCCACCGAAAGGTGAATTGGATCGAGACTGAAGCCTTAGTCTTGTGAAGTGTTCGGAGATGTTCAGGATGGGTAGGGGATGCCTGGACGACAAGTCAATGATATTATCTGGATCAGGAAAAATATACAGACAGAGATAAGGACAATCCGGACGTAGTGCTGGAGGGAAGGACGACGGATTGCTCGTCTGTATCCATCGAAGTCATTATGGAGGAGTTGTGAGTTAGCTAAGTGACCTTGTGACGTCTTGAACTCGATAAAAGATAAGTACATAATAGGAGATTAAAAAAGTTTCCCATTAGCCGATTTGAACGACTGACCTCGTCATTACTAGTGACGCGCTCTACCAACTGAGCTAAACGGGACTCAAAGAGTGACACCGTCCTTCAATGAAAATTGAAAACTAGTCTGCTTGTCGCGTATCTGCCAGCCCTAAATAACATGCCTCGCGTCCACCACGCCCATTCATTACCGCGAACATTGCTCCTTTCTCTTCAAATCACCAATGTCAGGTTTTGATGGAAATCATGTGTTCACCGTCTCGGTACACGATCCACCGCCTGCTGCATCAACCGATTCTCCGTCACAGACCGAGAAACTCCTGTTAGAGTTTTTGCTACAATATCGCGTCGGAGGCGAATTCATCTACAGGTCAGCTCAATTATCCACTGGACATCTGGCAGTTATTAAATCATATCGTATCGCAGAGACCAGCTCCGGGCAAACTTGCTCCTCAAGCAGTATCAACTCGAAGTCGATCTTCGTCACGTTGGATTGTACAATGATGAGCTCGCACATGCAATTCAAGACAGGCCCGCAGATATCCTGCCACTGGTGAGTATAATCCGCTTGTCTCTTGACTTGCAGCTCAGAAGTTCGTCAGTTTGAGAATGCAGCTACTAAAGCAGCTCGTTCTATCCTATTCCCGTTGGCCGGTGGCTCTGATGAACGTGCAGAGACTGCTCTCCAATCAATCCCCAAAGTTCACATCACCGTCAAGTCAGGCCTTCAAATGCAACGTGTTCGTGACTTGACAGCAAATACGATGAATAAATTGGTCCGTATACCAGGCATAGTCATTTCTGCGTCCGTCCTTTCCTCGCGAGCAACGAAGCTTCATCTCCAATGTCGTGCTTGCCGTTCTACTAAGACCATATACCCTCCTGGCGGTCTTGGAGGGCTTGGAAATGGCTCAGACCGAGGCTTACCACGAGTTTGTGATGCACCAGAATTGGAGAACCAGAAGAAAGATTGTCCAATGGACCCCTACATCATCGTCCACTCGAAGTCAGCATTTGTTGATCAGCAGACTCTGAAACTGCAAGAGGCACCAGATATGGTTCCGGTCGGTGAACTCCCGCGGCACATGCTCCTATCCGCAGACCGATACCTAACCGGCAAGGTCGTACCTGGCTCACGAATAATTGCGACTGGAATTTATTCTACTTTCCATTCAGCAAAGAACGTGAGTATTAAAATGAACCTCTACACTGTGCACATGTAATACCCATTCATAGAAATCTGCTGGTCCTGCTGCCCTTCGACAACCTTACCTCCGCCTTGTTCATATTGAAATGTCTTCACCGACCGCAGGTGGTGGCGCCTCAAATCCTTTTGGAGTACAATTTACGCCTGAAGAGGAGGAAGAATTTGGCGAGATGGCACGCAGCGAAGGTTTTTACGAACGTTTTGCTAAGAGCGTTGGTCCAAGTATTTATGGCAGCCTCGGTTCGTTGCGAACTGTGAGATGAGTTTTTAAATGCGCACTCATGACCTTTGCAGACATTAAGAAGGCAATCACCTGTCTACTGTTCGGTGGCTCTAAGAAGGTCTTACCTGATGGTATGCGGTTGAGAGGTGATATCAACGTTCTTTTGCTCGGAGATCCAGGTACAGCAAAGAGTCAACTGCTCAAGTTTGTCGAGAAGGTATGCAATGGCACCAATTCTTATGCACTCCCTCACTTCACTTCAGGTTGCGCCAATCGCCGTTTACACCTCTGGAAAGGGTTCTAGCGCAGCTGGATTAACAGCTGTTGTCCAGCGGGATGCAGTCTCGGTAAGTGCGTGCTGAGATCCTCAGAGAAATCGTGCCTTAGCTTCCTACATCGTAGCGCGAGTTCTATCTCGAGGGGGGTGCCATGGTTCTCGCAGACACTGGGGTTGTTTGCATTGATGAATTTGACAAAATGCGTGATGAAGATCGCGTTGCCATTCATGAGGCCATGGAGCAGCAAACCATTTCGATCGCGAAGGCCGGAATCACGACGGTTCTCAACTCCCGAACAAGTGTTCTTGCAGCAGCAAATCCTGTTTGGGGGCGGTATGACGAGGGTCGGAGCCCCGGCGAGGTACTTTGCTTCACGATACCGTTTTCCAGTTTGCTGATCTACACTGGCTAGAACATCGACTTTCAAACAACCATCTTGTCACGTTTTGACATGATCTTCATTGTCAAGGATGAACATAACGAACAGCGAGATCGTGTCCGTGTCCAGTTCTTTAATCCTAGATCTTTACCGACGACCGAATACCTAGATGATTGCCAAGCATGTCATGAACATCCACATGAACCGGCCAAATCAGAGCGCAGACGAAAATGGGGAAACTGTAGGCGAAATCGACATAGACAAAATGAAACGGTATATTGCCTATTGCAAGAGGTTAGCTGTTTTCCCCATTCCTTCAAGACGTTCAAGCTGATTCTGTGATATTCAGCAAATGTGCACCGCGTTTATCCCCAGATGCTCAAGAAATGCTTAGCAGTCATTTCGTCAGTCTTCGGAAACAGGTTCAGCAAGTGGAGCGCGATAATGACGAACGGAGCTCGATTCCGATAACAGTTCGGTGGGCATCTACATTGCTGCATTGGTCGCTATTGAAAGTAACACTTTTTGAAGCCAACTAGAAGCCATCATCCGAATATCGGAATCGCTTGCCAAAATGACCTTATCACCTACTGTTCAGAATCATCATGTAGAAGAAGCCATCCGGCTTTTCAAGTTCTCGACCATGGATGCTGTTTCAGCAGGTTCTGTTGACGGCATGTCTCGAGGCGAGCTAAACGAGGAAATGACGCGAATAGAGAAGGAATTACGCAGACGTCTTCCCGTGGGCTGGAGCACAAGCTATCAAAGTCTAGTAAGAGAATTTGTAACGCAACAAGGCTACTCGAATCACGCGCTGGAGCGGACGCTCTTCATCCTAGAGAAAAGGGAGGTGATACGCTTCTCTGGACAGGTGAGCATTCTGAATTGTATTACAAAAGTGGAGTAATAACTCTTGCATTGCAGAAAAAGGTCGTGCATCGGTAAGTTGTTGTTCCGAGTGTCAGTTCTTGACTTGAAACTTTCCGCAGGGTCGGCGTTTGATATGGTGTATTGATTTTATTTAGTATTCGTTGTTTGCTTTGAATGTATTGGTATCGCTCTCAAGTTCGTTTAGCTCGTTTCATTCGTCGAGCACTTGATAGACGCACCTTGGGGAATCATGCCATCGCCCGCCTAGCTCAATCGGATAGAGCGTCAGACTCTTATGACTAGGCGATCTGAAGGCTGCGAGTTCGACCCTCGCGGTGGGCTAATGTTTTTATAATTGTGCATTTGTTGCCTCGCAATCCTTAATTTTTCGCGTGCAAGATTCAGACGGCATTCCGGAGCAATTGACTCATTTTTGAACAAGGTGGCAGCAGATAGTGGGTCTAGGAATTGATGGATTGTTTTACTTATCGACGGGGTCTTGAGGAAAGGAAATCCGAAACGCTCGTTAGCTGCCCGCAGGCCTCATTAAACTTTGCATAGTAAATTTTTACTCGCCGAGTTGCAGCGAAAGAAACCTGCCCCTGAAAACGTGTTGTCTTTATATTTTGACTGATTCAGAAGCCGTTTAGGAAGCGCCCTTGTGCTCCGTTAGACCAACCGCCCAAAACAAAACGAAACGAAAAACATTAGCCCACCGCGAGGGTCGAACTCGCAGCCTTCAGATCACCGCCTTGCACAAACTTTGTACAGTCGTAAAAGTCTGACGCTCTATCCGATTGAGCTAGGCGGGCCTTGGAAATAACCAACAATAATATGTCATACGTCGTAATGGTTCGAGACGAACAATGATTTACATCCACGTGATGAAGTTGATATAGTCACGTCGCGTCTCTGCGCTGGCCAAGTTCAAGTTGGATTTCAGTATATGATGACTCAGAGGCTCAGTTCAGAGATAATTTCAGACAGCGAGGCAGAGAGACTTAGGTGCGTGCGTGACCTTCCTGTGCAGGGCGCTCATCTACGACAACTTTTGTATAGAAAGGCTCAACCTGTCTCTCTCGAAGTTATTGAAATATCTTCAGATGACAATGATGACGAATTGTAAGACTCCGTGGCGGCAGACCTATGTCCAAGCGTACTCACGTGGTTTACTTTCAAATTTACCATCCAGGCTCACCAAAGATGGGTAAATCATGTCTTACAAGGCTCACCATGACTTCAGACGCTTAGTGAAGATCCAGGGCTCGACGGGCTCAATATACTACTGCTGGTGGCATCACTCATACGGGTTCCA
>PVXU01011581.1:2362-12664 GCA_002994865.1 Rhizopogon parksii | reverse complement strand
GGGTTTCTTCAAGTTCGTTCTGCCTCGATATCAATTACGACCATCATGCCTTGCATGCTGTTCGTCTTTTCTACATTTATCCAATCATCCTCACTGATTACCACTTGTAGCATTGATCCTTCTCAAAAGTATGGACCATATGTCCCGTTGAAGCTCGACAATCGTCAATGGCCAACCAAGACTATTACCAAGGCTCCCATATGGCTGTCCACAGATCTCCGGGACGGAAACCAGGCCTTGGCATGTCCAATGACTTTAGAGCAAAAGCTCACTTTCTTCCGTTTACTGGTTAAATGTGGATTCAAGGAGATCGAAATCGCATTCCCATCTGCTAGTGACACCGATTTCTCCTTCGTCCGCTATTTAATCGAAAACAACGAAATCCCGGATGATGTATGGATCCAGGTTAGTGCTTTTGCAAGGTCTTCTTGTTAACTCGACTGAGGTGCAGATTCTAGGTTTTAACGCCCGCTCGCGAGGATCTCATTCGAAGGTCATTCGAATCTGTCGTTGGTGCTAAGCATGTCATCATGCATATGTATAATGCGCTTTGTCCTATGTTCCGAAACGTTGTCTTCCGCAACTCGAAGGCTCAGACGATTGAACTGGCTACCAGGCACACAAAACTCGTCAGGGAGCTAGCCGATCAATACGCTGCATCGCATGGGATGAAATTCCGTTACGAGTATAGCCCAGAGACCTTCACCCAAACAGAGTTGGAGTTTTCTCTGGAAGTCTGTGAGGCTGTCAAGGAAGTATGGGGAAAGGCCGGGCCGGGCATTGACCGCATCATCTTCAACCTTCCTGCAACTGTTGAAGTTGCTCCTCCTAATCATTATGCGGATCAGGTAGGCGCGGTGCCAAAGTTTTCATCATTTACGTTAATCATGTTCCAAGATCGAATACTTTTGTGCCCATATATCTGAGCGAGAGAAGGTTATCATTAGCTTGCACCCGCATAATGACCGAGGTGCGCCATGAACCTAGTCGATCATCGATCTATGTGCTGACTATTTATGAAGGCACTGCTATTGCTGCTGCCGAGCTCGCAGTCCTCGGCGGCGCTGATCGTGTAGAAGGTTGTTTGTTTGGTAATGGGGAACGTACAGGAAATGTCGACCTCGTCACCCTAGCGCTGAACTTGTACACGCAAGGTATCACTCCCTACCTCGACTTCAGCGACATCCAAGAAGTCATCGATATTGTGACCTCCTGCAACAACATCCCGGTACACCCAAGACACCCTTACGCTGGCGAGCTCGTCTTCACGGCCTTCTCTGGCTCGCATCAAGACGCCATCAAAAAAGGTTTCGAGGCACAGGCTATTCGTCACACAGAAAATGCTGCGAACGGTGAGTCCCAGATGTGGGACATGCCGTATATGCCCCTGGACCCCGCCGACCTCGGTTGCACCTACGAGGCTGTCATTCGTGTCAACGCGCAGTCCGGAAAGGCAGGAATCGCCTACCTCGTCAAGCACCACCTGCAACTCGACCTTCCGCGCAAGATGCAGATCGCGTTCTACAAGGTCATTCAGGATATCTCCGACCGCGAGGCACGCGAAGTCACCATTGAAGATATCACGACTGCGTTCCGCCAGACCTACCACTTCGGTGGGCCGAACTATGAAGGTAGACTTGTGCTCAGGTCATTCCATATCACGGCTGAGCCGTCACCTCATTCTACTGACGACGACGGCGAACCTTCCGATGAGCGCCGTCGCTTCGATGGTACTATCTCTGTCGATGGCGTATTGCGCGTCGTTCGTGGAGATGGTAATGGCCCCATCTCTGCTCTTATTGATGCCCTGCGCACTCATTTGGAGATCGACGTGACTCTTCGCGAGTACTCGGAGCACGGAGTCGGCGGGGGACAAGACTCCAAGGCAGCCTCGTACATCGAACTCGTTGCTACTACCGACGATGTCAAAGAAACTCGTAGAGCATCTGAGTCGTGGTGGGGTGTGGGACTCGATTCTGACATAGTCGCATCCGGTCTGCGCGCCGTGTTGAGTGCAGTCAACGGTGTTATTGGCGACCGTGAATTGCCTGAGCTCAAGCTCAGTATTGGGTTCAACGCCACTTCTGACCAATCGCACGTTTCAGACGTTATCGTCAACGCCCTTGGTTTGGAGCTCCCAAGGAGACTGCAAACTTCATTCTTCGAAGTTGTGCAGCGCAAGACGCATGAGTCCGATGGCAAAATTTCGCATGACGACCTTAGCCGTCTCTTCCAGGACACATACGGCTACGAGGTCGAAGACAAGGGCAGATTTTCTCTGGGGGACTTCCACTTCGAGCGCGTTGACGGTAGTGGGCCCCTGTTCAAGGGTGAGATGGAGATTGAGGGCGTAGTGCGCGAGGTCACTGGTGAGGGCAACGGTCCTCTGTCCGCGGCCATCGATGCGTTGCTTTCGCAAGTCGAGGGTACTCTTTCCTGCCGGGAGTATTCGGAGCACTCTGTAGGCCAGGGTTCAGATGTGAAGGCCGTTTCCTTCGTGGAACTTGTGTATGAGTTGCCAGGAATGGCCAAAAAAGAAGCTGCTTGGGGACTGGGTAGCGACACTGACATAACTGCATCTGGTATTAGGGCTGCGTTGAGGGCTGCGAGCAGGCTGAATGTAGTGGTGAAAAAGGCATGAGCTCTTGTTTGACTCATTTATATCAATGTATGTATTATCCTCGGTATAACACGTTTAAGGATCTTCCTGTGTATCTGTGACGTAGTTCCAGTATTCGGTCACAGTGTCACGCCACCATTTCTGAGGCTTTGAAGTTTGAGCGTTTGCGTGACGCGTTCTGGAAATCTGCATAGCACGAACGCCAACGGCGCCAACCCTGCCATATTATATGATCTCAGCCTAAATACTGAAACCTGCTTTGAGAGCCTGAATGTCGTCTCCACCTTCAAATCGCCTCTCGCCGTCTCCTACTACTGCTAGTAGAACAAATCTGCATGGCTCACAATCCATATACCCTCCCGGAGGCCTTATGATGTCCAGTTCGCGTCCCTTCCTCAGTATGATGAATCCAATGGGTCGTACACACCAAGGTTATGTTCAAGCAAACCAGGCGCTTGTGGAGGAAACCGAGAACGATGAAGACCTAGAAGCAGGCCACACGACCAGGGGGATCATGTCGAAGCCTACCAGGTCACGCGGAAGGCGTAAAGTGTCGTGGGATGGGGAAAGCTCTGAGATGAACATTCTACGGCCTAACATACGGAAGGAGGACAAGACGTACGAGCAGGATAATTCGGATGACGACGTCCCACAACGTTTCATGATAGAAGATTCGTCTGTTTCTGACCGCCCTTCGAAGGGCAAGGGCCGCTCCCAGCCACTATATTCTACGTCTGCACGATCTCTTCCACGCACAACAGTCCCTCCTACGGATACTCTACCCGCAATGTCAATACCTCCCAGACCATCAGAAGTAGATGTTGATGAACCTCCACGGCCACCATCACAGGGGCGGGAACAAGCATCACCCAAGCCTATGCGTGGGTTGGATGACTACGAACGTGCGCTTTGGAACTGGGTTAATGTGTATAACCTGGACGGGTTTCTGCAGGAGGTGTATCTGTACTATGAAGGCAAAGGGATTTATTCTATAGCGTTGGCGCGAGGACTCAATCTCCTGTCAGTAGCTCTTTGCTTGCCACCGAACTAATTGGCTGACTGTTGACACTTAGCACAGTAGGATTCGTCATTGGCTTCTCGACGTTCCTACTCGGGTGCGTTGACTACAGCCGCATTGATCACGGAGATACTCACTTGTCGGACGTGGTAGTTGAGCACTGTGTATCAAAGTGCGTGATTTTTACAAAGAAAGTTACGGTTACACATACTGAC
This sequence comes from Rhizopogon parksii, assembly GCA_002994865.1. Taxonomy (NCBI): domain Eukaryota; kingdom Fungi; phylum Basidiomycota; class Agaricomycetes; order Boletales; family Rhizopogonaceae; genus Rhizopogon; species Rhizopogon parksii. The sequence continues at coordinate 8,811 of PVXU01011581.1, read as the reverse complement.
CTGGATGGTCCATAGGTTCTCTGGATTCACACTACTCTTCTTCCTCCTTTTCGCCGCGTTCTATGCCTGGAAAATTATAACTTTCGTGTTCGAGGTCATGCGCTTGGTAGACATGTATAAATTCTACACCTATCTTCTACGCGTCCCAGACGTACGTGTACTTCAATCTTCACCGTCACCCTAATACTCATATGGTACGCTTGTAGGCCGACATCCCAACTATCTCCTGGCCTGAAATTGTGCGCAGGATAGGCGCAATACGAGAAGAAAATCCCATTACAGCCATATCCTCCGCACACAGTACTAATGTTGCCGCGCCAGCAACCGCTTCTCTCGACGCGCATGACGTCGCGAATCGTATCATGCGGAGAGAGAACTATCTCATTGCATTGTTTAACAAAGATTTACTTGACCTTCGTGTGCCGCTTCCACCCAAACTCAAACAGCTGTTGAGGGCAAGTGACGACGGGAAGGGACGGACGCTGACGAGAGTGTTGGAGTGGAATTTGCGGTTCTGTTTGATGGAGTACCTATTCGACTCACAAGGACGTGTTAGGAAGGTATTCTTGAAGAATAAGAACAGAGCCGTGTTAATTGAGGGGTACGCTTTTTACTCAACTACACGTAAGGATATCCACGCTCATGTGTCACAGGCTTCGTCGACGCTTCATTTTTATGGGTATTTTGAATGCCATCTTTGCACCATTCATCGTGCTTTACATGCTTATGTACTCATTCTTCCGCTACTTCGATGTGCGTTATTCCTACTGTAACAACGCAGTGTTGCTCAACTCTCTGCAGGAATACCACAAAAACCCGTCATCAATCGGCAGTCGGCTCTACACGCCCTTCGCGCAGTGGAAGTTCCGCGAGTTCAACGAGCTCTCGCATCTCTTCACGCGGCGGCTGGACGAATCATATCCCCTTGCGAGCATGTACATCGGCCAGTTTCCCAACGAGAAGATGACCATCGTCATGCGGTTCGTGCACGAGTTCCTTTCTTCGTCGACTGCACTGACCAGCTGTTTAGTTTCGTGGCTTTCATTACCAGTTCTTTTGCAGCAGTGCTCTTGCTTGCCTCTGTCATCGATCCCGAACTGTTTTTGCACTTTGAGATCACTCCGCATAGGACAGTCCTCTTCTACCTTACTGTCTTTGGGTCCGTGCTTGCCGTTGCGAGAGGGATGATACCAGAGGATAATAGGGTGTTTGACCCTGAGCTGCTCATGACAGAGGTCATTCAATATACACATTATTTGCCAGATGAATGGAAGGGAGAGCTACATTCTAAGAAGGTTTGGCTCAAGCTTTTCCACCGTCGAAATTTTTACGATTATTCACCACAGGTTCACCAAGAATTTGGAGAGCTTTTCGCGATGAAAATCCCCATTTTCGTGCAGGAGATAGTCTCAGTCTTAACAACACCATTCATACTGTGGTTTTCGTTGCCACTATGTGCACCTGCTATCGTCGACTTCTTCCATGATTTTACCGTCTGGATACCTGGAAGAGGGTATATATGTAGTTTTGCGGAGTTCGACTTCAAGAGACACGGCAATGTCAAGGTAAGACAACCATATTTAAGTCCTGATCTACTTGTACTAAACGTTCGACAGTTTGGAGCTCCTTCGCAGAACCAAGACGAACGCATGATGTCGCGAGAAGGCAAGATGGAGAAGAGTTTCTTGAATTTCAAGGTTTGTGACTTCTACAACAACTAGTCTGCACTTCTAACGACTGTTCCCGTCATGCAGGCAGCAAACCCGGACTGGAACCCATCGGACCCATCTGGCTCCCTGTACCTAAGCCGCATCGCTGACCTTAGTGCGCGGCGCAGACTTTCCACGTCAAGAACAGGACTAGACAATACCATCCTGCTGAACGACGCCACCAAGAAAGACCCCGCGGGTCGCGCTCAAGAATATGACCGCGCTCTCCGGCAGAGTCAACATGCTGCCCTCCGGCGAAGACTCCAGATAGGTGGGGTCAACATCGTCGGAGGTGGAGGCGGTATCGCTTCGTCGACTATGTGGCAGTCGGGCACCGCCTCAGATTCTGGCATGGGCGTGGGCATGGCACAGACCGCGGTTCTGGGCGACTCGCAGGGAAGTATTGCGGCTCCGCTGCCGATACGGGATGAGGACAAGGCTCTAGACGGTGGCGTGGGCAGTGGACTGGGCGATTCGTATGCTGATGGGGACAGTAAGGGCAAGAAGCCATACGACTCTCAGCAGGAAGGAATCAATGACGAAGAGGAGTTGGAGGATGGCGGGGTGCTTGGACTGCTGGCGCAGATTTATGCTACGAAGAACCCTCCTGTTATTTGATGACTACATGCATGATTTCTATTCATCACATAATGCATATACGTTTGTGCATACATATTCAAGCACATTTGTCTCTCGCTAGAATCTCTTCTACACGTTTCACTTTTACCTCATTACCCCGACCTACGGGTGTTTCCCGGTCTACGCGTGTACCAATGCGAACGTTGGTAGCAATTCGCGGTGCCCCTTTGGCATGCACTGCAGCATGGCAGTCATGGATGGCCTGGGACACTTCACTCCAGGGCCCCTCTAGTGAGCATTAATCAACAAGTCGGTAAAGTTCAACTCATGATTCAGAAACTGACCAATATTGGTCCCGTATCCACTGAGACACGCATCGTCACATCAGAATGTCAAACATAAGTATAAGCGATTAATCTTACTGCATCTAAAAGCGATTCAAAGATTGGTGAAACTGAACCTCATTGAATTCGCATATACTCGCCTTGAACGTCAAACCTGATTTTTCCAAAACTCTGTGGCACTCTGCGATGTGCTCTGCGACCTGAAACGCGTTATCTTATCAGAGGATGATGCGAACCCCTATTACTTGTCGACGTACAGAAGAGTCTCCTGTTCCAATCGGGGTGAGGCAGAAATCTGGACGTTTGGTGAACGTTCTGGGATGTAAAAGAGTTTACAGGAACTTCAAACCTGCAACGGCATATAAATCGTTGGATGACATTTTGATTGTGGAGGTCGAAAACGAGAAAGAAATGCCCCCTTTTACTCAGCTTTATATGTGCTCTCGGTGAGTGCCGAGTGCCGACGGACCCCGAGGGAAGTGTGGAAAAGGTTAGTATATTACAAATAACATTTATGGGTTGCGCAGTGCGGAAGCTTGAAGCTTGAAGCCAACAGACATGCCTTCAGCGTCGCTGCAGTCAAGGATTAAAGCCTTCGAGACACTCACCGACCAGCACCCTTCAACGTCGTCGTATACGACGACCTCCACTCATGTCTTCTCATTGAAACCACCGCAGGCGGAATATCCTCCGTCCTCTACTAACCTCCTGGAATCTCCCATCTCACCCACCTCGAACTCGTTCCATCCAATTGTACCATTTACACCCCAGAAGTCATTGAGTAGATCACCGTCACCGTCACCTCCAAATCTAGGTCGGAAGAGCTCGTTGATAGACCTGAAGGACTGGATTGTAGATGACGGTCCGAACGAAGCACCATCTGCTTTTTCGCCGCACATTCTCATTGGCAATGGCAAACATTTGAAAGGCATTCGAGAGCTCAGCAAGACACCACCACCCATAGCTCGTAAACCTGCTGCTGCCCGTTCAGCACCTATATCCTCAGCGCCACTCATTCACTTTGAGTCCCCTCCCAAGTCACGTCCACCGCTCCCACCACGTAAACCGTCATATACATCAACAGACTCTTCCATTTCCACTCCTCCTGTCTCCGATAGCGGTTCTACTCTATGGCCACCAGGGCGCTCAGACTCGCTCACCGTAGAGCACACGTACCCTCCGCATCTTCCCCACGCTTTTGGCTCGGTTCGCATACGCCATGCGCCTTCGTCTTCCATTTCATCATTTCATTCCGTATCGCTCTCTTCTGATGGGAACGAGTTGAAATCCGCAAATCCCGGACTGTTATCGCCAGGGACAATTGGCGACAATGATGGTAGCGTGGACGGGGATGTCGTAAGCATTGCCGAGTCCTTCGAGAACGTGTCTGCGACATCCGCGATCAGTCCCACCACCACCGTCTCCTTTGATTGGGAAAAGGCCCTTAGCAAGTCTAGTAGTAGCACACCCAGGCCCGAGCCCCCCAAATTACCTCAGCGGCCAGGTACAAAACCACCCCTGTTCTCCGTTTCCAGATCAGTGTCAGCATCGTCATCCTCAACGACCGCCACCCGCAGACCCGCACCGCCACCACCACCAGCATCTCACCAGTCCCTATCACGCACCAAACTTCCTTCTTCCCGCACATCACCTGCCTCCACTTCCGCGTCTACTTCCGCCTCCACCTCCGCCTCCACTTCTGACCGCTCGTCCATTCTGAGCAACGCAACCACCACCTCCCGGACAAGTATAAGTACCCGAAATAGCGGGAAACTGGCACATAAAGCATCGTTACTCCTGCGACCCACACCAGTCCCACCTGCTGCCCGCGCACGCTACGAAACTCTGTTTGTCGCGATAGTCATCAGTCGGCGGAAAGCAGAAAAGGCTGCTAGAAAAGCAAAGCCCAAGTCCCCGCCCTCGTCACCAGCAAAGAAGAGCAGGCAGGCTGCTGGGTGGAGAGGACTTTCAGTCGACCTGATCACCAACCCGGAGGACCATCCCATATTGTCTTTGAAGGAGGAGGATAGTGATGACGATGACGATGCAGAACAAATCCCTGTGGGACCTGAAGAAAGATTATGTGGTCGAATAGTGAGGCTCGTTTGGAGCGCATCAAAACTTGACCGCCAGAAACTCCGAGATATATGGTACGTATCGTAGTGTTTTAACGCACCCATGACTTATTCTTTTTTCACTATAGGAACGATTGTGTTCCATCCTCAATTGGCTCCCTGGACCGTGAGGCATTCGTCAAGGGAATGTGGCGGATCGACGAAGAGCTCCGGAGAGCACAGCTCAGCAGACGGACATCTGCGCTGAGTGCTGCTTCATCGCAGCGTATTCCCCATCGGCCGAAGAATGCGAGCAATTCAAAATTGATATTGCAATAGCAAGACACAGCTTGCTTCCTTCATATCCCCTCACCTTTTCTATACCCATGAGAATATGTGTATATTCGCGATATATCGTTTGCGCTGGACTCGGGGACACTTGATGATTACCCACAAGCTCAGTGACAAAGCAGTTACGCTTGAATGTTGTTGTCAGCTATACATGACTATTAATGGGGGTGCTGCTATGCACATCCTCATCCGAACTTGCGGACTTGACGCGTGTAGCCCGCCTGCAACTCAGGGGCCAACGACTGCGGGGTCTCGCCAAAGCCGAATGTTGTTTGCATAGCCTCTCAGGTGTCATCGTGCGCTGCCATTATTCCTCGACGAGCCGCAGCGGGTCCTGAAGATGTATCACTCGGTAGAAGACAACCTCGTCATGATTCGTAGTGTGGCAAGCCGATATCCTAATAGTTGATGCTAAGGCCCTTAGCGGTACCACGAAAAAGACGATTGTTGTTGATCTAGCCTTCCACGACAGGCCAGGTGAAGCCCTTTGTTTCAGTTTAATGCACTGAGTGCTCGTGGCTAGCTCAGCAGCGACACACCGAAGTTCCGTCCCTTTTTCCGGGTTCCCTGATCAATGGCAACGAAATGCTGAACGGAGGCATCTCAAAAGCCTGTTGTCTCGTGCGAATGAACTCCGCCGACGTGAGGATGTACTTAAATGAAGATGCCAAAACGATATAAAGCATGGTAGTCCTCTTTATAAGGGCCCGACTGCTTGTAGGGAAAGCAATGTGAATCCAAAGGGAGCACGCCAGGTGAAGAGAGCAGGTGCTACAATTGAGATTTACCATTACGCCTAGTGTCGATAAATCAGTTTCGTATATTGAGAGCACTGAGTGCCGAGGCACTCCTCGGGTATAAGACATATTACGGTGTCGGACTCGGAGATCACTACTGTATTGAGCGCGTGCCCCTATAGCGCCTAGACTATCCCTGGACTTGATATCTCCCCTTTGACTTCCATCTCGACCCCCTCCCATGGCACCTACAAGAAAGCCTTTGAAAGGCCGTAAACGTTTTAACGCTGACCTTCACGAGCTGAGTACAAGTTCTGATTTTGACAGCGGAACATGGTCTGTACAAGGTAGAGCTTCTCTCTGGATCTCTGATCGTCACTTTACTGACAATGAGATTCTTAGGAGTTAGAGCAGGCGAAGATGACGGTTCAGTAGAATTTGAACTGGTAGACTCTAGAGATCAGACGAGGGTAGTGGTGCATCTATTGTGTTCCGGTGAGTTCGTCGTTCAAGATATCATCGTTGATTAAGTTAACTGCCCGAGTCCTCACAGACACTTCCGAGTACCCTGACGCTCACTCATTTTTCTGTCATTCCCCAGAACCTGGCAGCTATGGGGAACAAATGAAGGAGATTTGCGACGAGATGCTGAACGACGGTTCGAGTACTACGATG
>PVXU01011570.1:1469-11821 GCA_002994865.1 Rhizopogon parksii | reverse complement strand
AACGGGGAATGGCGTATACAATGTGAGGATTACTTAGTCGTGTAATCGACTTGCGGTCACAGCAGCGGAGCTAAAGACTGAAAAAAGGAACTGGGGGTGGATATCTACCCTTGCTGTCAAGAACACGACCTCAAGCGCACCGACCAGAGTTTAACGGTTCACTCGAAAGGGATTCGTCACGTGTCCATAGGAAACATACGTCATGGGAAATATATGGTGGGAAAAAGAATTCCAAGCTTGCAAGCAAAGGTAATTCTCCGTGCTTGTGTAAGAATAGAATGATATCGTACATACTAACATACCGGGACCGTTAGACTTCAAACTAAACTCAACGGTGGCGTTAAGAGTGACGCTCGAACCTAGGCCTAAACGCTCAGGTAACGTCCGGTGAGTGTTACACGCAGTTGAACACTTCGAGAGAGTATCATCGTCGACCCCCCAAGTTGGGGGCATTTCCCACAATTATGACATCACACAGGGTTTACATGACGTCATGGGTGGTACTTGTGTTTTCATGGTCTTGGACGATTTCTGGGCCATCGAGATCGTCACCTCCTACCACTGAGTAGTCCATATTCATATTCAATATGAGCTCCCTTCCTGTACTTCGCTGCTCAATCAAAAGTGTTTCTGGGACTCTAAGAGTTTCGTCGCGATATGCAATTGCGAGGTGCGGTCACTACCAACTTAGCGCCGGACAGTTTCAGGAGCTAATATTTCATGGTGAGAAAGACGTTACACTAGGTTGGTTGCAAATTCTAAACCGATGACTGTACTCATATGACTTTAACCAGTACGATGCATGACAATGACCCAGAGGTACGTCTGCTCACGATAGGTCTTGGCTTCATTGCAAAATGCTTTACTGCAGATTCTGGAGCGAGAGAAACGAAGAAATCTGGCTGGTAACCAACACAAGACTTCTACCCCACATGATGATGCACCAGGGTGGAACGAGGACCTAGCGAGTACATCCGAAGCACATGTGAAGGTATTTTTTATAGTCGAGTTTTTCTGGAATATGACACTGACATAATCCATAGGCTGATCGTTCTTCTGCCTCAATTAACGATCTCCAGCGCAAGACCATCAATTATATTAACGCAAGGCACCAACCAGATGAGGTTATGGATCACAGAGAAGCAGCGTACCTCCGGGATGAAGTATCTGGGCCACTCGGTACTGCGAGAGTTGGTGAGTTTGAGGGCGTAGTCGGTGCTGGTGACCTTGGAATAGATCAAGAAGGCACCGACATAGATTCTGACGGGCGCGTCATCAAACGACATGTCGTCCGTGAGGAGACTACTACCGAAGTTGTGAGAGAGCCTAATCCAACTGCTAGCGAAGCCAATGTGAGTAATTTGACTATAACTTTTCTTTCATTTGACATGTAATTAGGTGAAGGCTGACCGCGGGGAATATTCTTGAATCACGAGCTTGATGATCTGGCATGTCATTGTCTCGATACTCAACTTCTCAGCTGTGTTTCATGTTGTGTACTCATTGCTCTGAAGTATTATATATCACCATCCACTTTCAGAAAGTATTGTTCAACTGTAAATAGTTATCATAGTGTACATGTATGTCATGGATTCTGATGCTGAAAGAGAAACAACCCGTTACGCTTGTCCCTTGGTGTTGGTTTCATCACCGATAGTTTCTCCCGGGATGACTACAGGAGGAGCACCAAACTCCCCACCCCCTGGGAATATCTCCGGATGGGCATTTGTCTCTATGGGGTTCAAACGTACTGGTCCGGGACCGAAACGGCCACCAAAGGGCCCTGGAGTACTCCTAGTGGTGACATCAGGTGAGCTTGAATTGAAGGATGTGGTAGGGATAGTGAAATGCAGGGCTTGGTCAGTCGCAATCTGGTTAACTGTCACTATGCGACGGGGATCAAAATATCCGTGAATGCGGGGGTTAATAGGCTGGGGTCGAGGCTCTGTCGGCTGAATGCTGCGCAGCATAAAATGGTTAGACCATCCATTAAATGATCATCGAGACAATCTTACATTGCATTGAATGAGGAAACTACTTTGCTCTCTGCGGGAGCTGCCATAACCAGGAACTTCGAGTCAACAAGTGAAGTGTAAAAAACACCGACAAGCCCGGACTGCAGATTTCTTCAAAGGAGTCTCAGAGCAGAGCAGAAATAATGCTCACAATCTGGCCTTGGTCGCCTTGGACTTCTAGTTGACCTTGTACGCTGACGCTCGCGCCTTCCTCTCCGACAGCAGCGCTGCTCTGACTGAGTAACTGTGCCTGGTATTGCTCCCTGGAAAGGTTCTTTCCATTGAATGTAATGTTTACATTCCGCGCGAAAAGCGCATCAAACGCAGTGGTAAAATCCGCTTGGGTCTTGGCGGTTAGAATGGCAGTGAGACGTGAAGAAGTCCAGGCAGTCAAGGTGGGGAGGACGAGTAGAGACATGGTGGTGAAGTTATTGTTGGTAATCCGTTGTCTCCACCCGCACCACCTTATATACTTCAGAGAGGGCGGTGAGTACGGAAGCTGCGCATGAGGAAAGATGAGGAACGTAGTACGCCTTACGGGGAAATCGCGTAGTCTCTAAAATTCCGATAACGGGGCTCTATGCATGCCGAGAGGGCTGTGAATCAATCCAAATGGAAAACACGTAAGAGGTTGCGCTCGGTAACTCAACAACGGACACTTGCGCGTTGGTGGACAACTGATGATGCCCGAGGGCTTTGTTATTCCGTGCATGTCGGGCTCGCAGTTTGGGCAGACTGATCCATCGCTCTAGACATCATGGACTTCTGGGAAGTTGGTTAGCTGCTAGTATACAGGACAAGACAGAACATCCCGTTGTCGCTTACTCACCAACCCCTCGTTTTGATCTGACGTATCATTTCCGTGGTGATGCCATCTTTGATGGGTGAACGCTGGTGAGTGACCTGATTGACACATAATCGGGCAGTGTGGCATTATGCCCGCTCTACATAAAATTGCACGTTTCTGGTATTGTTCAAACATAGCCCGGGCCCTGTTATGTAGAGAAGGCATGTTAAAATTCACTTTAGCTTGACTCTTCCATAAACATACCAGTGGAACTTCCGAACACAATAAAATTTCACCAACCATGATGTACATGGTTACGATGCGACGGTAAGCACTAAGAGAAGTACTTACAATAAGGATAGGTTGTCACTCGGTGGCTGAAGGGTATGTCTCTTTTTGGCATGATCCCTGCGTTCACGTCAACTTACTGTACTGGTTAGTTGTGTATTGTCCAGAACGCACGTAGTTCTCAGCCCACAGGAAGGCTCAAACTCTCGCGATGAATTACACGTTCTAGTTCCAACGGACGAAATAAACCTCTTCCCCAACGTTTGTCTTTGTCTCTTGACTGTAGCCCTTTGAAGCTGACAATACTTGCACGAGAGGCGACAACGACGAAGAGATCTTACCCTCATCTTCGAGCATCGCTACGAAAATGCCCAATAGCACCACGACGCGAACGGGAAGACGAGAGGCCCGAACCGAGTGCTCGCCAGAAGATTCGCCGAACTAACTTTAATTTGCAAGGTATGTAATGTCCTCGTTTTCTCTAGTCACTCTGCCGGATGATGAAATCATGCAGGCACCTGTATATGTACTTTAAACTTCAAGTTCAAAGTGCTTTCAAACCTCAGCTCACAATTCATAACCTAATGTCCAAAGGAGAGAGATACATACTTCGAACTTGAAATATGAACGAATCGGTGATTCCACCGAAATGATTGCTGGTAAGTACCATCCAGGCGTTGGTTCTCATGCGACTTCAGACTGCTCTCGCTATTGCCAATGCGTGAAATATTTTAGGTGGTTCTCACTTCGAATCGTTGTCATATTAGCATTGCAGGAGATCCACCATCACGAGTCAACTACGATGATCCAAGATTGTATCGATATCAATGTTACCTTTTCTCCTTCTCGATATTTGATGCTTTCCCGAACATTGTGGTATCCTGTTCGAACAGCTCACGACCACCTCAGTTGCGCTTGGTTGTGCTCGGTCACGGTGTACTGTCATGATGAAGACAAATGCAGTCAAGGGGCGAGAGCTGAATGCGCAACCCTGCATTGTATGCATATGTGGGATTTGAGAATGGGAGCGAAGCGCGGGTATCTGCTAATAATTCATATGCAATATGTGCCAGCGAGAATAATAATACGATCAGTCAGGGATTGTCAATTGATAGTTATGAGTCAACACAGGGGAAAGAGCACCCGTGGTGGAGGGTTGTATGTAATATGTATTACATATAATATATAGATTTGGGCAGGCATTTGCTTACTACAGTTCAATCACAACTTAGACACTATATCCCTCAGTCAAGGCCTTACATGGTTTTTTCAAAGTGGCGGGGATTGCCGAGCGTGCTTGTGGGTGATGAATTTATGTAATCGAAGGACCTGCAGAACGTTAGAACTGACTGCAAGGTTGAGCGCTGAGCAGTGACAATGAACCTTTTCCTCAATCACAGAAATAGTTTTGACGATCGTTAAAAATTCTTTCAACTTTGCAGTCACTTCTGTCAGTAGTGGCACGACGTTGTCACTTCTCCATTCCTCTGTCACCAAGAAACGCGTCAATGAGGGATCAGTTAAGGATCTTTGTTTGGCTTTTCCGGTCAGACCCCCAATCACTGCTTGAGCATATGAATATTGCTACCCAAATTGCGAGTCTGAATAGTTCGATGGCATATTGCCAGCTGTGGACTGTGCACAGCAGAGTTCAAAAGAAACCTTGAGGCGTGTCGGAGTCGTCTGTACTGGTGTCCTGGTCATCAGACGAGATCTGCGACAGCGCAAGGAGTAAAATTTCGTTGCTACTATGTGTCCTTTTCGTATCGCAGACTCTACTCGACACTATCGACAGCGTAGACATAGTTACACGCACCACTTCTACCGTGATGCCATTGGTTTGAACCGACATCGGTGCCGAGATAGCAAAGGTCCTGCCTGTTCCAAATCTTTACATGAGCAGGGTGATTGGGGGGCTGGCAGGGTGAAAGCCAAACAAATGCCTTTTCCGTCAAGTTGGCCCTGATCCTCCCCACAGTGTTCATTGTATGGAAAGCGGGGTCACAGAAGGCGGCCCAGACACCGCCAAGACTTGTCATGTACCTGTACCGTGTCAGTGCCGATGACACAATGATCATGTGCGCATTGCAATTCCCAATCAAGCGGGATGATGGAATTTTCCAGTTGAGCCTTTTAAATTTGTCTAGAGGCGCCTTGGTCTTCTCGGTTCTTTTTTACTCTTGCTCACTCTCCAGAGCCTATCTTTGCTATGTGGGACAATGTGGCCGGTGGGCTTCAAGTACTTCTTGCTGCCTCTATTATCGGTCTTGCACTCAGAAGTTACTTTGCCAAACCGAAGCTTCCTCATGGCGTTCGGTTACCACCAGGTCCACCTTCACTGCCGCTCTTAGGCAGTGCACTGGCAGTCGATGTGAGCGAGCCTTGGGTGACCTACAAGGCATGGGGCAGTCAATACGGCAAGTGGTTACGCAACATTTCAACCACCGGCAGCAACTGATATTTCTCAGGCGACGTGGTTTATATGCAACTTTTTGGACAAGATAACATTGTTATCAACTCTGAGGAAATTGCAAGAGATCTCCTCGAACATCGTTCGCATAACTACTCTGACCGACCAACGTTGGCAACCAATGAACTGTACGAATTATCGAATGGTCGAGCCTTCTCTTATGATACTCATAATTTCTTAGATTTGGCGTTGACTGGACTACGGCACTCATGCGATACAGTAGCAGATGGCGACTTCAGCGTAAAATTATCCACCAATCCTTCCGACAAGAGGCAATACCCCCGTTAGCACCAATGCAAGCGGGAAAAGCTCACGAACTCTTACTGAACATGCTGGAGTGCCCGCAAGAGTATCCGAAACATTTTGAAGCGTGAGCGGATTTCCATCTGCATTCATTTATCGTTGTCATTAAACAGGTCTTTAGCCATTCAGGTTCAGTCATCATGTCAGCTGTGTATTCATACGAAGCATCACGCCGTCATGATGAAATGATTGAACTTGCAACCTCAGCCTTAGAACTCGCAATGAAAGAGATGAGACCGGAGGTGGTCGCAATTTTCAGTGCTTTCCCGTCCCGTAGGCACCATAGCACCTCCCATCTAGCAGTTGTTGACAATCTAATCCGTAGTTCTCCGCCTTCCCTCTTGGGTGCCTGGCATGCGCCTCAAGAGAGTGTCGCCTTTGGTCAAAAGATTGATGGCGGAAAGTATGGAAACTCCATTTGCATATACGCAGCGTGGGATGGTAAGAGGCACGTAGAGTGAGGTACTTGATTTACCGACGCTTTTCAGGCTGCAGGATACGTCTCTGCTTGCATGGTCACTGACCATTTACTGAAACTCGACGAAAGTGACGGTGACTCAACCTCCATGAAGGAAACGGTAAAGGAATGTGCAGCAACTGCTTTTGGGGGTGAGTATATATAATCCAAAGTTATTCTATCATGCTGAACAAGATGATCCTTGTGAACAGCTGGCACTGAGACGGTAGGCAGGAAGCGATCAGTTATTCGATCCAAAGCTGACTAGTATTAGACAGCTGCTGTGTTGATGAATTTCATCCTTGCGATGATTCTTTATCCTCATGTACAAGAGAAAGCGCGTGATCTTATTGAGGACATCGTTGGCACAAAGAGACTGCCGACATTCGAGGATCGTTCATCCTTACCCTACATTAGCGCCATTGTGCGGGAGTGTTTGCGGTGGCGCCCAGTTTTCCCTCTCGGTACGTTGCTCATCCATCAGAATAGAAATAAAATAGTGATCAATTACAGCAATCATGCACGCTGCTGTCGAAAGCGACGTTTACAAAGGTTATTACATACCAAAAGGTGTGCAAGTTCCGCCATGTATTGAACTTATTTTAATTTCCACCACAGGTGCTACGATCACTCCGAACCTCTGGTATGGGTGATATCTTATTCCTTCGTTATTAGGTTTGCTGACTTGATCATTCTCAGGGCGATGTGTCACAACGAGGAGAAATACCCCAATGCGTCCGAATTTAACCCCGACCGTTTCCTGAACCCAGATGGTACACTTACAGAGGATACAGTAAGCATGGTGTGGGGATTTGGACGACGGATATGCCCCGGTCGCCATCTCGCTGAGGCTTCTCTGTGGTCTGCTGTGGCTTGTTTGCTTTCGGTTTTTAAATTTTCGAAGGCGAAAGATGAGTCTGGTAGAGAGATCGAGATCAATCCACGGTGGCACGGAGGGCTTACTGTGTACGTTTCAGTTGGTAGGAATATCGTGGACAGTTCACTGATTTGTTATTTTAGCCGACCCGTACAATTCCCTTGCAGTATCACCCCACGTGACGCAGAAATGGATCTTGCGGCGCTACAACATTTGATTAAAGTATCTATTTAGCTTATTCTGCATTGTACTTCGACGCGACACGGCTTTTATCTCAGACCCCCTTCCTTTTTCATCGTAACCTCTACTTGTATTGTTGACGTCAATTGAATTATATCAGCCAGAATATCCGCTAGCGCAGCGCATGGCTGATCACCTCAGAATTTCCGTGATCGGAGCACAGGAGCGACGGGTGATCACTGGTGACATATTATTGTGACATCCGTCAGAAGTCTACAAACTGGAAGAGCAGGTTGCCTTCTGGCATGCCCGACTCAGTATCACCAATATTATTTCTTACGTACTATCAGAACTGCCGCCAACACACTCCACGTGTAACGATTCTACCAATGGATCCCACGACCGGCCTCAGCATCGACAGATGAAAATGAAACCACGCTGGGGTGGTACCCGGTGGTATCTCCCATTTATCTGGATTCGGTCAGCGACTGGAGACTGCCAGTCCGCAGACTCGTCAACTTTCATCCCCTCTTTCGTCGTATTCATTGGTGCAACTTAAAGCTCATCCGTTCTATTCTCCAGCTGTTCATTTACAGAATCGCAGGGATGTTGAAATTAGAATCGCTCGATACCGTGCTTACCTAATCAGTAGTACAAACGCCGTACGGTAGCTAGTTTTCACTCACCCGCTTCGTAGGATAACGCGACTTTCTTTCAAGGGATGCTCACATACCAAGTTCACGACTCGGGTAGATTCGTGCTCTTGCATACTACGTAAACTGTGTACAATGTACATTAATCACACTTATACCTGCAGCGGTCGTCGCACCCCGCGGACTCCTGCCCTAGGACTCCGAAGGAGAAGCACATGCAAGCCTGTGGAAACTTATTTGTCATTATGTAACTATAAAATACTTTCGGGCGCTCAAGCGGACAAACTACCGTGGGATTCGGGAACTTGCACGCTGTGGTGCACTCTGCGCCCAGCTATACGTCATTTCTTAACTTGCTCGCTCCTCTGAGCTCCATTTAATCGACATTCGGATCTTCCATGTATACCATTACACCCTAAGCATGCCATGCGAGGATATTATCATATAATGGTCACTATCAAGAACGTTTCCCAGAAGTCCTAGGTGGTTATAAAAAGTACTTTTTGTGAAGAAGAAAAAAGATCATATAGTCGAAGGAAGGTCATCAATCTGTCGCTTTAGATCTAACAAGTATTCATGGCACTCAAAAATACTCTCGGCACACCGCCCGCATCCTGATGCCTTGGCAGCTCGTCCAAGGAACGTCATGCCGAAGATGATGTCTGTGGTTGGCCGCACTGCCAGTTCTTCTCTTGCCATTCTTTCAAACTCCTTCCACCACTTTGGCGGGACAAACGCCCCATAATACGGCCCTGCACACTGCAAGCACTTCACGTCTTCTGGAATCTTAAGAAGCGCTTGGGCTTCTTCTGAGCGCTTCTTGTGTAACACCAGGAGGCGATGGTAAGAGTGAGCTGTGATGAAGCGGAGGTCATCCGACAATGGACTGTCAAGGATGGCGATGGAGAGTGTGTGCCGTGACGCGACCTGAGCCTCATCCTCAAAGTCGTATCGGCTGGCAATCGCAAACACCCGTGCTGGATCGTCGCTCAAAAATATTGGGGAAATAAGCTGCTTGCGAAGAGAGGAGATAGCGCCAAGAAAATCGTATTTGACGGCGGCTCCAAGAATGGTGACGAGCTCGTCCAGAGATGAAATGATGGAATGGGGTACGGGGTAGACGAAGCGTAGAAGTGCATGCATTGTCGAGGCAGGCTCTGTCATGGGTATCACAGGACGCCATTCCTCGTTTACCAGATGGGCAGGTGGCTGTGGCAATGCAAACATATCTTGGAAGAAAGGTGAAGCAGCAGCTAGTATACACCGGTGAACGGAGAATTTGACATTGTCACTCGAGAGTAGAAGCACATCAGAGTTGGATGCGTATATGTCATCGTGCGAGTACGTCATCAACAGAGTCAAAAGAGAGACACAAGAGATCCGATTCTCACTGTGCAGAAGGTTTATAAGTTTTAGTCTCCTGCGACAGGGGCCGGTCATTTTTGGTATACAAAGTAACGCATTTCATACTTATGTGCACCACATCCGGACGCCTCTACACGCCGAGTGAGACCACCGCGTCATGCGCAATGGAGTTCCTCCCCATGATCACCAACGCTCCCATTGCTGGGTCATTGTCAAGCCATTTCGATTGGCGCATACTAGGCTGCTGCGTGTAAGTATACTTATTCATCCACCGTCGCGGTAAGCGATGTACTATCTTCAGCAATCCTAATCGAGTTTACTGCGTAAGAGACGACAGAGATTCAACGAGTCAATCTAGTCAAGGAACGGGTCATCTATAAATGTCAATTAGAGCATGAAGACAGGAACGTTCCACCACTGTGTTACCTAGGACTATTATTACATAAACGGAGAATCATGACGTATCTTTTCCCGATACCTTCCATCACAACGTCATTCAGCTTCGTCCAGTTTTGAACCCGGAAACAAGGAGATATAGTCCACTATATTGTCTGCAAGTACAATTGATTTGAAGGATTTTGACTAACTCCGCAGCTGTCTTTTGGCTTAGTTTCCTACTACTTATTACGGGGCGTCCCATGATTCCTGGGACAATTAGATTCGATACGATCGGGCTGCGGGCAACGTTAGTCATTCCTATATTAAACTTTTCTTCCTTCCAAGTATCTGGTCAGCCTAGGGGGGACTAGATCAGGCTCACGCGTGAAGATGTTCGAATAGTCCGAAGGATCTTCCAACAGGCTCAACGACAGCTCTAGAGGTTTCTTGCTTGCATGGGCTGAAAATCAGCTGCTACATCTTTCCGGAAAGATTGGAGCAGCATTTTCCGCTAAAGCCGCCACCTGCTACTGCATCGCACGAACCCATTGTTGGCGCTGACTGCAATACTGGCAGTCC
>PVXU01011539.1:0-16356 GCA_002994865.1 Rhizopogon parksii | reverse complement strand
GAACCGGGAAAATTGAATGTGCGGATGGTATTTTTCTCATACAAAATTCAACCGCGTGGTGTGGAGTGTGAGCGGAATGAATAGACACTAAATGCCACCAATGATGAATCAGAATTAACCTATGAGCCGACCAAGTGGAGAGATGCCGGAAGAGCCAGCCTATCGCTCTGCAGGAGCTTGCCTCCGATCTCTGTTATCTCCCCCTTCTCGCCCTAGAGAATGATCACCATAACGTCTGGATGATAAATGGTGTGATCCTGGTGACATTGACGAGCCTTCCATTGTGATGCCAGCTAAGCTTGACGTCGTTGCGTGTTCCATCGATTGAGGATGCCGCAAAGGAGTTCCACTGGGCCTTTCCAACTGTTTGGAGCCGCCGGGCGCAGACGCTCGCCCATGGATCTGAGCGTCTGCGCGTGGAAGTTTTTTGGCTGGGTATCGGCATTGTAGGGAGACGTGATCGAAGCGAGTGAAAGCGGGGACTGTCTCACTATAGTCGGGGACAATGTATCGGAAGAACGGCGGAGGTGAGACGGGCCTGCACCTTGCGGAACTGGTTGGGTGTTCGAAGACGATGAGATGGAAGGTCCATGACTAGTTCCATGAGGCGAGGAAGAGCCGGGGTAAGATTGTGATTTCGCCGGGTCTTGGGTAAAAGAAGACGAGGGGTACATGACTTGACCCGCGGATGAAGGTCCTGAGTGGTATGAAGTCACGTTCTCTGAGGACGACGCCCCTGACATATCGGGAGGGACGGAGTACACGGGCAAGCTGGCAGGGCCGCCTGGTGCAGGGAAGAGGCGCGAGACCATGGCTTCAAGTTGATCAAGCTTTCCCTTCAATTCCTCGTATTCAGCCCTGCTCCTGGCCTTGAGTTCATCATATTCCGCCCGACTAACGTATTTGTCCCTGAAGATTTGTGAGCAAGGCTGTTCAAAGAAGGATAAGGCGGTACATACACAGGTTCTAATGTGCGCCATTGGCATTTTGACTGTTCACCGCGTCTTGTACAAGGTCCACACGGCTGCGCCCTGAAAATGCGTCAAGACTGGGCGATATGGCGAGATTACAACCGCCGACCTGTCACATTTGATCTTACGCCTTTTACACTCTTTAGAGACCGCGTGACGTGGATAAAAACAGCAATGGCACAAACAATGGAGGCAAAGATGGACAGCGATAACGATGAGCAACGTATTTAGGAAATGGAGGGAAAACAAATCATACCATTGCAACTCAGAGCTTGTCGGCGCCTTTTCTTCTTGGCTGGACCTTGCTGCTCTACCTCACCTTCTGGCTCAGAATCCTGCATTTCCGAACGACTGTATAAGGCATGGTGGGAGGGTTGGGGCTGTGGTAGTGGTGGAACTTCAGAGGGCCCTGGATAGCTTGGGAGTGGATACGGGTATGCAGACTCTGGAGGAGGCAAATGCTGGGCCATGCCCGAAGGCGGGAGATAGGGGTGTAGTTGGCGGATAGAAGGCAAGGATGGCTGCTGGTATGAGGCAATTGGACGGGACTGTGGAGAATTGGAGGACGTCATTAACCGAGGAGGGGGGGGATGATTGCGCCCCGGATGAGGGAGCTGCCTGTCGTCGTCCATGACGGTCAAAGTAAAGAATCAGTAAAGGGCATGTACGGGGCGGAAGGAATCAAGATCGACAGGGCATTTAATACGAACCGGAAAGAAGGGGAGATTTTTATAAGAGTTTTCTGTGACTAAAATGAAGCGCGAATGCACAGGGTGGCTGTTCGGTTATATAATGGGAATCTGGATTTAGTGTCCTCAACGAGGTTCCAACAAAAATCCCGGATAGTGACAGAAGCAGACCAGTTCTTGCGCCAGGCGATCGGTGTCGTATAAAAATGAGGAGGAAGCTGTGAGATTGTCGGTGACTTCGAGCGCTGACAGGTTGGGATCGACGTCTTGATCGTTGAGCTCAGGTTCGAGTAACAAACCTTTACCTGAGGATAAGGCTTCTGGTAGTCTCCGCTGTACTCGGCTAATCTCCGGTTGATGATTTGAACTTGATATTTTGTTGAGGGATTACCTTCTTGTGGGGGGTCGCGTTGTTGCTACAGGCACCAACAGTTAAAAGAATTCAGTTCCGGTGATTTGCTAATTTGACACAGTGTGTAATTAAGCTTTTGATTTCGGTTGTTCCCGCTCCGTCTATCTCCGGGCTGCCACATACTTCACTTGCCAATGCTACATCCGAGCCTATCGTCCCTTCCAATAATCTATATAATTCTAATAATCTCTGACCACAGCTGTGCTCCGCCCATGTTCCGCTCGTATGAACCAAGCATTCTCGGGCATGTACCGCATCTTTCATGTCCGAATACCCGCGATTACCGGAAAAAGACGGCCATCCCATCCACTTCTCCCGGATCATACGTCCACTATGGAAGGTCTATGCATAAGTGCGCCCTATATATATACTTCGCTGCGTCTCTACGGAAATGTCCCTCCTCTACTCTCTTATCATCCGACAATCATCACGTCGGGTGACTGCCTCGCGGCTCCCCTCCCTTTCTCTTATTGACACATGTCACCTCCTTCATGGTCATACCATCAGGTGCGTTCAACATGAGGTCTTTTGTCAGCATCCGTAGTTAATAGCATCCGCCAGTAGTTTGCGCCCATAGCGGCTATAAGTATACCTTCATGGTTTATTTGGTAACAAAAGGTTCCTCTAGACCGTTTCAAATATCCGAATGACGCCCACAAAACATTTGTCTTTTTCCATATCTAGCGCATCATGTGTAAGTAAGTATGAGACCATCGATACCGCGACCTATAGTTCCTACCAAGCTTTTCCCTCACATACATTTCAAAACATTCCTTTTCTTCAGTCTACAGCCTTTTTGACCGAATAGCGTCCACCAGGTCCACCAACACTTTAATTTTCGTTATTTACAGCTGACGTGCGCCAATTCTCATGGTAACCACTTCATGTTCCTCGTCTGTTGGTATCACGAGAGAGATACCCCGAATTCTGCTACATAGATATACATAAGCCGCTCTGCTGGAAGAGGAATCAGCCTCAGCTTCCCCCGCGAGATTCTTAGCAGATATTATTATTATTATCATTGGTTGTCTCACTTTCCGCCAAAGCCTATCAATTTCAGAGCCCCGGACCACTTGAAGCCGATAGCTCCAGAGCGCCCACCATACCGTAATCTCCGTCAATCATGCGATAATAGTGGTGTTCGAATTTGACCACAATATTTATTTCCCATGGTCACCACCGGTCGAACGGGTAAAAATGCTGCGGTGTCATGGGGGTAAGCTTCCCCACAACTGTGCGTTCCTTGACGTTATTAGCGACGTAAATACAAAGTAGGAAACACCTAACGCCGCTTTTGCCTGAGAAGAGTGACTTTGCAGATCGCTCGTCCCTATTGACATCATGATGATGTGTATCGATTACTTGAGGGTCAAGGAGACATTCCGACGGGAAGCATCCAGCTCGTCCATTCGCTCGTTACCCTGCACGTTTCTTTCAACCTTAACGCCGCGAACATCGCAATCAATGTCCTTGTCATAGTGCACGTTTCCACAGCCTCTGGCCCAATAGTCCGGTATGACTGTGCCAATTCGATGAGAGTGTTTTGATTGTGCAATCTCAACCTCGTGTAAAGCGTGCAGAAACAGCATGCCATCAACAGGACTTGGAGAGTTTGCCTCGCCACTTATCTCCTTCGCGACCAGCGCACTTCTGGAGTGGAGCGCTGCGGTTTTCATCAGCGGATGCTGCGCCTGCTACGTAGTTGATTTGCGTTCCGGTTACGCAGCTCTGATCGGACAGGACGTATTCAATTGGCGTCCTCAGCTGACCTGCGTGCAATGTGCTGCATTACGGTGATAAACTGAGTGTGCGCGTCTCTGACATGACGTTTCTCCGCGCCATCTACTCGCTTGACGCAAGTGCGATCAGCCCATGAAGAACAAAGTTCGAGGAACGTCCAAAATGAAACGGCCTTATCACCTTATCACACCCAGCAAGCTGTCGCCGCCACTCCTCGCGTCGTCATTGGATAAGTTAGATGTCATTAAGACGAATGATGCCTCCGAGCATGCGTAAAGAGTTCAATGGCTAATGCATGCATATGAATTCTGTTCGGCGGCGATCACTCGCTGCCCTCATCACAGTTCATCCTCTAACTAGCCCATGTCCGCAACATGAATCCCTTTGGTTTTATTATACCTCACGAACCCACCCTGCAAACCAATTCTAAACCATCACAAAGAGAACATGCATCGTCTACGCGGCAAGTTAAATATCCGGACACTCCATCCGAAAAATAGAGTTAAGATTTATCCTAAGCCTTGGCGATAGTGCTTCCGTTAATCAAAAAGTCTGTGGTTGAAACGCCATTCAACGTCGGTTATTGAGAGGATTGGAAGGTGAGATTACCCGACCCTTGGGACTGAGGAGCCACCTCAATCCGAGGCTCCCCATTCCGAGGGAGCCACGTATGCCTCGGTGTACCCCGGGCATTTGTCTCATGAAAGCCAATGTCAGGGTAGTATTGGGCCTCCTCCTTGAAAGTATGCAAATTGACCTGTTCCGGCCCCCTCTGCCATACCAGCCACCATTCGCTTTCATGCTGTGGTTCTGATTCGATCCATCAAGATTTCGGCTCCAGGAATACCCACTGCAAGCTGGCAGATTTTGTATCCGGCTCGTCTGTGTTGCCGATAACCAGGGGCCGTTTCCGGGTACGATTTTGCCGTGAAGACCTGTCCAGAGTATGAGAGTCTTAGAAGACATCGAGGACTCGTTCGTCTAGTGGCTGACGCTCACAACAGGGCCATGGCGACAGTAGGATCATTCCAGCAGGTGGGCAAGGAAATGAGTTCCTCCAGATAACGCATAAGCGCCAAATTTATTCAAGCAGAGATCCCCATTAGACGACGGACGGCGGCGGATTGATACCAAGGGGATTGTTTGAATAATTGTATCCTGCAAGCACGTTGAAAACGAGCTGTGTCCGATGAAGCAGTGAACAATCTGATACTCCCTTAAAGTGGGCATGAAAGGCATGTAGAA
Organism: Rhizopogon parksii; assembly: GCA_002994865.1. Lineage (NCBI taxonomy): Eukaryota > Fungi > Basidiomycota > Agaricomycetes > Boletales > Rhizopogonaceae > Rhizopogon > Rhizopogon parksii. The sequence goes on along the minus strand of PVXU01011539.1, from coordinate 11,299 downwards.
TTCCACGTCAGCTTTGGATATGTCTGAAAATGGAACAGGTGTGCTGACGGCTGCTGACGCTTTGTGGGTGACGGGGATTGTCTCTCCGATCGCAGGGGCGTACCCAATCGTAGTTCAAGCCTCGATCAATCCAATAGGCTGGTGTGCGAATTGGGTTGACTCCACGTCATGTTGTTCCATCCATTCAATGGATCTCCCCGCACAGGAGTTCTGGCTGGATCTACCGAGAGCGCCTCCACTCTCGATCCGACCTCTATGACAACATGCGTAGATACGCAGCCCCAATTCAGGATCATGTTTCATGATACCACTACTAATAAAAAAACCACACCGCAAGCAGCGAAAGATAGAAAGAAACGGAACTTACCCATCATTAATGTAGGAGAACGAATTAATCTAACCCGGTAACTTACGAACTCTTCAAGGTCCAAGACGCCTTGGCCGCCAAGTTTGGCTGGTAAAGGACCATAATGGGTATTCTGATTACAAGGGTTTTGTAAGTCGGCTTGATCAGCTGAGAAGTCAGCTAAAGGCCCCGGAAGACCTGAAAACGCAGTTCATGCAATATGTTCCACTCGGTGGAGAGACTACGGGCGTGCTCCAGAAAGAGCCCAGGCGTTTAGGTGGCTGGGTGTTTAAACACGTATGCAACCCATGTAGTAGAATCCAGGCCAGTCTGGCAAAGAAAGTATTCGAGAGGGTAAGAAACTGACAAAAATGACGGGTTGTCCCTCATGGCGAAAATAGCGCACGTAGTACCTGAATATCTCGCTGTCAGTCAAACAGCCAGGTGTACGCGGTGTCGTTATGAAACTGGATGAGACATTTTTACTGCACGTCCAGAGCAGAAACTATAATATAATCAATTATGACCTGGGAGGGATTTGACATCATCCCCAGTATTCGCCTGAATTGAGTGCCATGTGAAACCGACATTTCATTAGTCCTACATTTCAATGGTCAAAACATGGGAAACGACGCCTCAGGATCCTGCGATGTCACGAGCAAATGCACAACTCACAAACCACGCCCAAAGTTGCTGAGCCTTCCCGATGATCGATATCCGAGTCACAACGTCATAAATCTGTAACAGCTGTATCACAGACTGGTTCCATTCGCGGTGTAAATCTCTTGTACACGACTACAATCTTCTCTTGCAACACAAGGCTTCGCCTTCTTGCAAGTGGAGCCCTAATAATCGTCTGTAAGGGTCGACGCGAACTGCGCTGACAAGCACATGTAGAACAATGCTCGTAAAAGAAGCTAGAAGTCCTTGCTGGCATCAAATCGAGTGAGGGCGAGTCGGATCCATGAAGTACTGTGAAGAAGAAGTAGCAGGTGGATTATCCGAACGATGCCCGCTGAGTCCTAGACGAAGCCGGGTCATGCGGAACCCACCATGCAGGCGGTAATGCCAAATGTGGGATTACATTGCAATGGAAGGGTGTGACGGATCAAACGAAGTCAGGCCAGTATTACACTTCTTGTATGTATGTTGCTGACACGGCATCCACGAAGGTGACAAAACCACAGGTGTGAAGATTGACAACTTGAATATACACAAAATACATGCATATTGTGAAAGTAATACGTGAAAGCATGAACCAGGCGCTGATTAACCATTCGATCAGTAGTAATAAACGTATGATAAACGGCATGCCCAGCTCCTGTATAATCCCTTTGCTCGACCGCGAGAAGCAACGAAGCTGGTACGTCTATCATCCAAACGTAAAACGCCAACTTTCAAGATCGAGGTGACTGTGAAGAAAAAACTTCAAACAGACACAAATTTGCGATATATATTCACGTGAGTAGGGTGGTCCGTGCGCGAGAACGCAAGATGTATTTATATGTTTTATTCACTCTGCCTTTTCTTTATCGAAAGTTCACCTAGCAGGTTGATATTTGGGTTTCTCCAAGGTTTCGAAACTACCTTTTTTTACTGGAGAATCTTGAACCTATACAGCTCAGGGAGAGCAAATCCTTTCACTTACGTTCGCCCCAATGTTCCAGAGGTCGGTGGCGACCCGTTTGAAAGGGAAATCTCTATGCATACATAGTGATGTTGTAATATGTAGTACAAATGTACGTATGTCGGCGAAAGACATTTTCTCATGAAGCTTTCACCTCGGACTACGGTTGGACCGATGAAGACCGCAACGATCGTGGGTCACGATGTCAGGGCCACGAAGACGTGGTGCACCGTGGAAAGGGATGATAGATTTACATATTAGGTATGTAGTACAAGTAGGGTTAATGTTCGCTGACAAAAACAGCCGCCATGCCCATTCCTGAGCCAATACACATGCTGGTGACGAACACTCGCTCATTACGTTGCTTCGCAATGTTGAGACCAGTAGCAATTTGCCTCGCTCCAGCTGTGACGAAATACGTCAAGACATAATAGACACGGAAACTTCTGAACACGTACTGCATCCGAGTGGGTGTCCAATGGCAATAGCACCACCATTGACATTCACCTTGTCAAAGGACAAGCCGACTTTCTGCACACTGTACACAGCCTGGGATGCGAAAGCTTCGTTTATTTCGTAGAAATCAACATCATCTTTAGAAAGCCCAGTTTTCTCTAGGACTTTAGGAATAGCGTACGCTGGACCAACACCCATGATGCGTGGCGGCACACCCACGACCGCGGAGGCAACGTATTTGCCGACAATGGGAAGACCTAACCGTTTAGCAACAGATCGTCGAGTAAGGACCACGGCTGCTGCACCGTCAGATATCTGTGAGGCATTTCCTGCAACACGTTTAAATGAGAAAGAATTAGAGCGATACGAAGAACCCACCAGCATGCGTCGAGCCACTCTTCGCAAACGCAGGCTTAAGTTTCGACAGACTCTCTGCAGTGACACCGTCACGAATACCGTCGTCCATGTCGATAATGATCTCAGAAACCTTTTCGGTCTTCGGGTCGGTTATCTTGACCTTCAGAGGGACAATCTCGTCCTTGAACTTTCCGGCTTTCTGAGCAGCGGTAGCCTTCTGAAAAGACTCGGCTGCAAACTTGTCTTGTATCTCGCGAGAAATCCCAAAATCAGAGGCAACGTTCTCGGAGGTGATACCCATGGGAATCATACAGTCCTCTGCCTCCTTGTTGGTGAGGACCTCATCGGAATATCCACCTGGCAAGGATCCAGCGCCATATCCAAACGTCATGGATTCAACTCCAGCACCTGGAGGGCTCGTTAGTCAAGAAATGATCAGACACAAAATACTATACGCTTACCAATACCAATGTCGATTTGTCCGGCGATGATTTGGTTTGCAATCTGGTTGACAGCTGCAAGACCAGACGAGCATTGACGGTTCAAAGTGTTAATTGAAGTTGTGTTCGGAATTCCCGCATGAAGGGCGGCCATGCGAGCAGCGCTGGAACCACCACCGGGAGGTAGAACATTTCCGACTGCGATGTCCTCAATGAGAGCGGGATTGACCTTTGCTCTAGTATAGGCGGCTCTCAAAACGCCAGACAGGATCTCCTCTGGTCGAGTATCTTTAAAACCACCTTTCCTGCCCTGTGATTTAAGTAAGTCACCTTCATTCTGGTCTACGGCGGGTGACGCATAACCCATACCTTTGTGAGAGCAGACCGCACAGCGGCTACAATGACGACGTCGTTATCGTTCTTAGCAAGAACCATTGCTCTAGCGCTTTCAGATGCCATTGTGTTGTTTGATGAAGGCGCTCGATGAGAGGGTGTAAGGCAACTCGGATGTACAAGTGGTTTATACCGGATTGGAATAGCATGTGTTTACCGGGATCTAGTCTTAGCTTAGTCATCCGCCGGCATTCGTTCAGCCTCGAGTCGTCGACTCGGAATAAGTAATCAAATGCCTGCACTTCCGAAGGTAACCATGTCCCGGACATTCAATCCAATCCAACATGTTGAGATTCTATTTGCCCAAGACATTCGTTTAATTTGCACCCCACAGTTATTCGAACATTGCCAGCGCTCCGACTCAAGGTTGGTAAGCATTTATTTCCGTGTTCCACGATGGTTTGACCGACTTGAGACTTGAAGGCACAGGAGACAAATACTCGTATATCGCCAGCATTGTCACATCATCCCTTGGTGTCACTTGACGTGCAATTATGCTGAAATAAAAGCTATATTTGAAGTTCAAGTATATCCTTTCGCAAGACATGATACGATTTCCATGTCCACTGAAAAATCGATGACATGTCATGCCATGATCTTTATCAACTAGCTTTGCCTATCTCGTCGTATCAAGGCATGCGTCAATAAACATTTTGTATTACTGACAGCGATGCCCTTCTGTTCTCGTCTGTGGCGTACCTCACTTAATTTTAAGAAAGACGGCAGGCGGAGATAATCCAAAGCTTCTATCACAATATCGGTGTTGTGGTGCCACCCTGAAAAGCTCCGGTAGCACTCATTGTGGAAGCGCTCGGTGTGAGCCATTTCACTTAATCATTGAATACGTGTAGGCGACACCCGCGCACGCAGCTTAACTAATGGAGTTAGCTAGTATCTTATGGCGAGGATGTCGTTAACTTGGGCCAAATGCAGGATACATTATGCAGCGGTGGGGCGTGCACGACATGTGGTTGCGTTCATATGTCGACCCAGCCACCCTTCTCATACGCCTTATCTCCTTTTTCTAGAATCTGGTCGGTATGCCGCTATTTTACAAGATACGCTCATCTTGCACGATTACCTACATAGGTGAGATTCAATTTCTTGCAACAACCCTTGACTAGTATTCATCGCGGAGAGTACTTGCGGTTATGACCTGTTATGACGGACATCAAGTGGAGATGACGAGGTGGTAAATGAATATGCTGTGTCTATCGGCGCTTAACCACTGCATTTTGAAGTCACAGACGAGTCATTGCGAAAGTAAAGGGAATGCATCCGATTTGGTATTTGCCATCATACTAATATTGGCGGAGCAACTTACATTGCACTTTAGTAGCTTCAGGTTGATTAAGGATTTCAAAACGAGACATCCCGGAAACAATGTGCTATTTTTCTCGCGTCATTCAACGCGGGGGAGAAATGGTCTCGGTCAGGGTTCTCTTTCTGGCTTGTAATGCACGGTAGCTATTTCTGCGAGTGGATTGGTGAGGCGGCATCGCTCCGTGCGTGGAGCCACGGGTGCAATAGTTACGTGGAAGCGCAGGTAAGACTATCCATTTTTTGGTTTCGTCCATTTACACGAAAGCATGCACCTATTTCGCTTTTAGATGTTGAGATGTCAGACTCGTGCTCTTTCTCGAAGGTGGATAATGTCTTCGCAATTGTCGACAGTCGAGACCCCTCGGTGTTGCCAAGCAATGGAGATTTTCACCTGGATCGGAAAGGTACTTGGAAACCGTACGACGCTATCTAATTACTTACCTCAACCCACACTTGACGATGATCCAATTCGTAGAGCTTGCCGAAGTGTCAACGAAGGAGGTTGACATGTCCCATCACGTCCGCTGCATCTTCCTCAGCAGAAGATATACACACATGTGATTTTCGTGCTTCGGAAGATTATCGCAGTAGTTACATCCTACAATCTCTGACATCGATTCCAGTGTTGGATGCTCTTACGGGGATAACATCGCAGAGAAGAGCCCGTCTACTTCAAGAGCTGTCTTGCACGGACGACCTGTCCTGGTCCTTCAATCGATATAATTAATCCTTCCAAAGGCAGACACTATCGAACACACACAATTAGCATGCTCGCATACACTAAACCTGGAACTTCCCGTTCTATATGGCTTATCCGATTGCGCTCCACCACAAGAGGATATTTGCATCCGGAACCTTGCAATGCTGCGTAACAACCCACACCCCACTGGTGTTGTTTTATCTCACGCATTTTAATCAGTCTAGTACATGTGGAGGATATGTGTTATTGCATTGGTCAAACTGGGAGGAACCGGCAGATACGACCTCGTGGATTGTCAAGCAAATGGGGCCCCCGGCCCATGCTTCTCTGCCGACCCTCTCATTCACTAATAAGGAGCACTGAAGAGAATATCTTTACCTGATTTGCGCTTATCCCGTCATGTCAGAAGTACACCTCCGGTACGGTGTCTTAGTTTCTGGGCGGAGGCTCCGTTGAGTGAAATACCCTACTCCATGCTTCCATTCGTTGTCGAGTTATTGATCTCCTATTATATTACTAGTCAAGTGTATCCTTTGAGATACGTGTATAATACAATTTATTCTAATGCTGCCTCCCATCTACCATGAACCATATCCTTCAAACCCGTCACTGTAGATATAACATCCTCGGTTGGATTTAGTGAACTCAACTTTTCAAGAGTATCACCTAAGTACTTGTCGAGGAACCCGAGGTCACCCTTTCTGAGATCTTTTGGCATGTACGCCTTCGTACCACTGACCAGAGTTGGAAGAATCTCAACACCATCATCAAGTGCGTCGGGGCCACGGTACCCAACATCACACCACGCCATCCTCAAGAGGAGCCACCACTGTACGCTTGTGATGTCGCGACAGCAACGAGTGGTTTGGCCTGGGGGAGCAATGCGGAGGAAAAATCCGGCGAGGTAAAAGGGAAGAGCCTTGATACGATAGCGCGCCGCCCGCAGCGCATGTATCACTGGAATGCACTTCACCACATGTCCATCCCTGATTAATCGACGACGCCAGTCGGGACTCTTTGCAAGCGCAAAGATGAGAATATGATAGTGATCAAGGTTATCCTCTGCCACTGTAAGAAGAGCTAGTGAAAGCTTGGAGAGGACCACGTCTCGTAACGACTCGTCAACTCCGGCAGCAGTAATCATAGCCAGGTCTTGCCTGGCACTACAAGCAATACCCAAAGCGGAACGACGAATGTCAAAGCGTTTTCCTGCACCAATCAGATCAATGAATGCAAGATAGTAAGGAGTATACTTTGTCAGGTTGTCAAGCTTGGGTGTAGGCAAAGGATGAAGAATGTGGAGTATGAGGTGCTGAATCTCAGGCAGCGGAGAGAGAGCTAGATTGTTGCATTTGGGCCATTTAGTGCAGTTGATCAAGTATATGGCATCGTTGAACAGGTAGTCATATGTATCTAGATCATATTCGGTGTTCTGCATGGTGTGATAAACAGGTAGACAGATGGCCATCAAGATAGCCTGCAAGAAGGATTCATCATCGCTATGACGTGCATCACTGATTCACTGGTGAGAACTCGGCGAGCGGCATGAAGTGCAATACAGCGCCATCTAGGTGATTGATGACTTGCATTCAGAAGTGGTGTGATGCGGAGACGAATAAGTTTGTAGGCTTCAAAGTCAAGGAATGGTGATTCCATCGCAATGCCACTGCCAGTGGCTAAGAGTAGAGCATCTCCCGATACATCAGAGTCAATGTTGTAGAAGTGCTCTATACAACCCATGAGCCGGTCAACGTCCCGATAAGAGTGGCGCAATTGGAATCGACCTTTCCAAACCAATCGTCTATCATTTGGATCAGTAATTTCCGCAATGCCAGCAGTCACAGCCATACGCAGAGCAGTTTGTGTGTCTGCTTGGTAATGCTGCCATGAGTCTGCACTGTGTACCACTCTCCTTCATTCGATCATAAGAAATGAAACACTGTTCAAGCACCCGAGGAAGATGCAGGGTATGTTGGAGTAAGATCGCGGAGAGTACGGCCCTACCTTTAAGGTATACCCGGTATGTCAGCTCTATGGACTCTTACTTAGCGTTATGTACATGTATACTCGTATTTACGTATGTAGTCTGCCTATCGGTATATATGGGCGAGGGATCGATGGGGCGCACTCCATCGGTTTATCACCTTGTTCAGGTTCACGGCTAGTCGTGCTACAAGTCACCACCAGCTTCTACCCTATTCTTTCATCAGGGTATGCCATGATTTCCATAGATTCCATCCTTCTGTGCTTTCGCGAAGCAGAAGCCTTGCATCAAGATAGTTCCAGGCAAAGTGGATCAATGTTTTCCCATATGCCAGTGCGCTGTCCTGAAGTATTGGAAGGCCACGGTGATCAAAACATGCCTTGAACATGTCTCGAACTTGCGTGCATAACGGCACAATATTCACATTTGGTTGCTTGGACATGGTAGGTATCAACTCGGCCGCTGACATGACCACATCAGGGTTGGTTGAAGTCTCCAAGATCCACTGCATGGCAGATGCCGTAGAATCTCCTTTGTGATGGCGCGAACCTGCATTTCCACGAAACTGACGCAAGATGGCTTGGATGGCTAATGAGACAGGTGTCTGGAATGGACAGTCTGGAAATATTAAAGATACAGTGATAGTGAAGACATGGCAAAGTGAGCCCAGAGCGGTCGTTGCGATGATGAGGATCGAGATGGTTTGCTGCTGCGTCCACATCGTAGCTCCGAGGGATAGTCCAAACAGGAGCAAAGAGATTTGGAGAAGTAATGGGAATGCCTGCAGCACATTTCGAATTGCCAAGTCTGTAGCTTCTGAAACTTGCGGTGCCTCTGCTGGCATCGGGCTTCAAGCGATCCACGGCCATAACGGTTTGTCTTGTAGTAGCCCAGCCATTGCTTGTCTAGGACAGCACCAAAGGCAGCGAGAAGACTGAATGCAAGGCTCGTATATGCAAGCGCCTGTGTCCAGAACTTGGCAGAAGAGTAACCGGTGGATGCAGAAAGGGCAGCTGGCTGGACGGCAGACGGACCATACAATGAGATATGGATAAGCTGGACTAATAGAGTGTTGGTAGTGTCGACAGGATTCGGCTGCATTGCAATGATGAAAGCTGTATTGACGGCGGAAAATAGACGAGCCTGGGAACTCGTATTGGATGGAGGTTTGAAAGAAGAACGAAATGATTCACGAACAAAGATGAGTACTATGTCCATATTACCATTACACCTCTCTAACATATCGCCGTCATAATCGCCTGCTACCTTTTTGTATGCTGCCCAAAATTTAGAAAGTGGATCTTGTCCTCTTTCCTCGGCAATTGTGGAGTTTTGGGCAATTTGCCTGAGAAGGTCAATATCACTTGAATCAATGTAGTCAGTTATTTCCTATGTACGTAAAACCACTGCTGCAATATGAAGGTACTCACGTGGAGTCATGGTCAGCCTGAGGCGGCATTGAAACGGACAACGGGTTAATGGGGGTTGTTGGTAAGAGACAATCTCCCAAGATTCAGAACTTTACAGAACGAGGTTCAGGGGCAATACACAGGAATTCCGCTTACTGCGGGACATGCCAATTGGTCCCGTTGTTTCAAAGCTCTGTCATTGATACCCATGATGTGCCTGAGCTGTAGTGATTACGAAGCGGACTCGCACCCTTAGCTAAATCGCGTGTGGTCGTCTTCTGGAGGAAGCTATCCGGACCCTGTGTGTAGTTGAAGTGTGGAACACCAGCGAAGGTCCAGGCTGAATTGTGAGTGATGGTTCAGGTGGTCACAATCACGTGACATTGTATGAATTCGCATGAGGTCTACCTTTTGTAACCGGGTTTCACGCCAACGTAGTGCTCGACATCGCACTTCGAATTGTTCATAACCCCGTAGGTTGCACTGAAGATCGGAGTGAAGGTCTGGGCAGGTTATAACTCTTCAAGGAGCGTCCGCGCTCCATGATTGAAACGAGGCAATCGCGAGATCGTTCCGACCTGACGAAGAACTTGCAATCCGTATTTTGTAGGTAAAAAATAACTGTTATTCTCGCATGCAACTCATGGTGTGCCTGATTGTGGTACCGAAGCAGACTCACATCGCCCTTGGCAAAATCGCGGTAGTCATTTTCTGGAGGTAGCTACTCGCTCCAGTATGCGGTGAAAGTAGAAGCAAGCTCCAGACAACCACACTCATGAGTCCAGTCAGCCTCACTATATGCGCTTTTACTCCAGTGCCAGATGACCATAAGGCGCGCGGCGCGTCTGTGCCTAGCGTGCTGCTGATCCAGGGGGTGATGTAAGGCAGAACGACATCCGAGTACCTGGGAAGACAGGTATTAGATCAGGCACCAACTCAGAACTGCCTATGCCGCTGAAGTCTAGATCCTGGCTAGGTCACAGTCGTCGAGCATCGGCGAAGGGGCCCACTTCACGAGTCAGTCACTTGACTTCAAGTTGGAATTGCTGCGTGAGAGTATCAATAATTTCACTACAGCACTCGTTTCTTTGAAGAAGTGCTTCTTGCCCTGTGCAAAGAAACATCATTGAGACTCATACAACGACGCAGCATGTACATCTTACAGGAAATCTTCGCCTGAGTAGTGGTCGATGAAATAGGCACATTCCAGTAGCTTGCTTGTATGGAATCACGGTAAGTGTCTCATGAAAGCATATAACTTCCAAGAATTTTTGAAGCAGATGGAAAACAACAGTGTGCCGGGCCGCCTGATCGAGAATCATCTATCATCAAGAAATCCGCAGGGTGGATGGTATGGAGACTAACGTACTATGATATACGCGCAAGTCAAGATTGCCTTAGACGGGCGGAGCTACGGACGAATGTCAGTCGCGTACAAAGTAAATATAAATGCCTGTACCTCTGTGCTAGTCTCCCGTAGGCAGACCAAATAGAAGGAAGACAGTCGTTCCTTCTTCCTTCTGTGCCAAACTTAGTCAGTAACGGAGTCGAACACCATTTAGTCTTCCTGAATCAGGAAGAACATGTCAAACCGTATGGGGATCAGATTGTACACCATCGCACACTGAAAAAGCATTTAGGACAATTCCATGGGTGTGGTTCATGCTTGTCATACCTTTAGTGGCATCAGCGATTGCGTCCTTACGACGGTCGGGTGCGTCAACCTGCTGATGGATCTTGAAGTTAGGCTAAGTTGCTTGAACATACTTAACGCGCTGAATAAATTAGAATGTATACAGCGAGGGGTAGTGAGGACTTAGACAAGCGTACTAGGCAGATCACCTCCCGCACTCAGCGCTGCAGACCACCATCCCCGAAGGTAAAGCGCTGGTAGGTAGAGCATTGAGAGGTTACATAATAAAATGGTCAGGTAGCCGTTTCGAGCCGACGAAAGCTCTCATCAGGGGGATTCTACCCCGACCGCTTGTATTTCTAGTTCTACGTAGAAAGCTTCCTTTGAAGTCTATCGAGTAGGAGTAAAATGAGTAATTTGGTCCGTGCACAATATACCCCTCTATCCTGATGTAGGGAAAGCAATCTGCCGTCCGGAACTCGACTAACTCGTGACCCACCTGTGGAAAGGTATAGTAAATGGGATATTCTTGTCGCGAGCACGAGATCTTGTGCCCAGAGCCTTTAGCCCCTATGAGCGATAGGAAATACTACCGGATCGATCTTTCGAATCGACCTCGGAATTTCTAGGT
>PVXU01011503.1:35973-46020 GCA_002994865.1 Rhizopogon parksii | reverse complement strand
CGAGCAGAAATTCAGACTGATTTTGCCTCTCAGTCATTTTTTCGATATACAACAAACGATTCAGTACTCAGAATTACAGTGGATACAAGATTCTACGAGCAGGTAAGTATTCATACAATACATTAACCTCCAAAACACGATACAGTTTTAAGAAACGGGATGCATGCCAGTGCAATCGTCGTATCACAGGCATCACGTCTATCATCTACTCATTCCGATCAAAATTCCAAGAGGGCTCGCAGTCAGTAGAGGAATGGTCAGTTCCTCGATAGCGGGTACGGCAACTGGTTCGTCCGCCGACTCCCAGCTGGCAGATGGAGCCTGCCGCTGCAGAGTGTACTGCACTCCAACCTCGAACGGGAACTCGATGTCCGAACGCCAAAATTCCCAATACTTTTTGAGGTCTACCAGATTCGCTTCAATGTTTCGACCGTACATCCAGTGCGCGCTGACACATCCTTCGAACCACCGCTCGGTCCGTCCGTATACATGCGAGACGATCCATTCCCGGGCACTCTCAATTCTACTGGGCTGATTCATCATGTCGTAGATGGCGCTGCGCAGTTCCGCCTGGCGGGACCACGGAATGGGCTCATTCAAGATTGGGCGGCTGATGAGCCAGAGTGGCATTCGCGCGCATGACCACAGTGGCGCGCGGAATGAGTGTTCCCACCCTGTGCAAAGCACGAGCTCGACATCTGAGTCTGGAGAGCGAAGGTTCCCATCTTTATCAGGCAGGAACCGGACGAGGAAGCGATACATCTGCATGTCACCGTGACAGATGCCAAATTTCTTGCTTTGCATAATCGAATAGGCCTCTTCTCTCGCTGGGCGAGAGAGCGTTCCTGGGATATAGAATCCTCCGATATGGTGTGTAACCAAACTGGCCATGCGTCGGAAGGTTTCTCTGGTTTGCTTCGCGTCTTCTGTTGTTAGCAGCGGATTTTCTGCAAATCCTGTGTCGAGAGCTTCAGGCCTAATTTTTTCAGGGTTGACGAAAAGGCGCTCAACGCGCCAGCACAGCGCTGTAAGATAGTCAGCATTATTGGGTAGTGCACCTTGTGGGATCATTGTATCTAGCGGTCGCTCGTTAAACGGGCGTGACAACAACAATGGTTCGACCCCGAGAGGTCGTTGGCGTTGCTGTCCCTCCTGTAGGAGGACGCTGGATATACAAGTGTTGATTCCTGTACCAAGAAGGTCGGTGCAAATCAAGCTTCCGCGGGTGTTGAACAATTTCAACAGCAGGTCGGCAAGCTTGCCACAGACTTTGAGTTCCTCGTCGGGCGAAAGAGTGGGCCACACGTCATGAAGATTCTCGCCGGGTATCTGTGCACAAAAGGGTGGCAATGTAGCAGAGCTACTGTTGAGCTGTTGGTTCACGCTACCTTTTCCATGAGGACTACCTCAGCTCCAATGTCATTAGGTAGGAAATCCTTGTAACCGTAGATCTTCGGCACATCAATCTTCGAGGACGAACCTCTGACAGTCGTCATCATGCCTATCTGTAGGGAGCGGGGTAAGTACACGCGCTAATAGGCACTATTGATATTATGTGGCGTACCACAGCTTGCGTCGTTAGTGTCTTGCGCCCGCGAGGAAAATATGCCATCATTGTATGTGGCCCGAGGGGTAAGGAGGCCCGTTCAAACGTTATCTGGATCATCTATACACCCAGGTGAGGTCCGAATAGTTAACTGTAAAGGGAGCAACCTGACCTTTTCTCCAGCCCATTTGACATCTTCGACGCTGGCTACCACCGGGCTTAGCTTTTTTGGAGCTCGTCTACCTGTCGCTCTGGGAGGATGTTCCGCTGCTGCAGTGGCGACGGCGAATTTCTTCAAGGCGTTGATGTTGACGTGGGGGAAAAGGGTGGACATGGCGTTTGGGGAAGCAAACCTGGAACATGGATATTTTTTATACCGCTGGATAACACGAGGTGAGCCAGTCAGCTAATTAATTTTTCGCCCACCTGCTTGTTCAAAAGGGAATTGGATGACTGGTTTTGTCAGAAAAGCAAGCTGCGGAGGCCAATTTTTTGTTGTCTGAGGCTGCGTCATGATAGGTGGCGGGGCGTGGATTTTCTCCTGTACTAACCTGGTTAATTTACGGCTTCCCGTCAGCCATTGATTTGCCCCCAGCTTCGCAACCTCGACACTCTTTGGCACTTGCCAGTGGTATCAGCTGTTCCTCCAAGAAATTTGTTGCGCCCACAAAGGCCAAAATACCTTATTTAATCTCCCCCATCTGGTGAAAATGCTGCGTTATCAGAAGGCGAGGGCGTTGCTGTGCCGTCTAGATAATCAGTCCCTTACCTTTTTATTTTTGTCATCGAGGGCACACCACCCCTGGATCCAACCGTGCGTGCACAAGAACAAGGAGGACCCAGCAGAAGACGAGGCCATAAACTAGTCCAGTCACTCATTCAGCACCTAAGCTCTTATCTTGTTCATGATCATATTTACCCCCATCAACGGACGTAAATGCAAAAATGCCTCCGCTGTTGCTTACGTCTGTATAGTTGCCGGTTCATGCACTATGAAGCTCAACGTTCAATAGGTATTCAACCACGGGGCATCGCGCAAGCCCTCTCAGACTCTGTCAGGCCTCCCTGTGCAAACTTAACTTTGTCCCCTCCTCAAATTCGTTTCCGAAGGTTTACTTTTTCACGCCCGAAATTATGGTTACCACGTTTTGATTAGCCTTTCATAAAATGCGCACTTCCGCATGGTTATTTTTTCCGGGTCCCAAGTTATTTGCAATTATCTGCGTGCGCCCACAGTAGACACCTTCTAAGTCAAATTTTACTTCCGGCTCAAGATCGACGACTCGTCAGGAGTTTCGTTATTATTCAAGGCCACGATGAGAAACCTGTGTAGAGATCCCAAAGTGCATGCCACTAACGCTATTCTGGTATCTCTATGTCAAAGGGTCCAGGCGTTGTTGGGGCCGTGAGTATTAGAAGTAGAAGGATTTCATCATATTGATCCGAATATTAAGACAACTAGCAGGTCCCAAGAGTGGTATAAGTACCGGACTCCACTGTAGATGCTACTATCCTCAAAGCTCACAAGTGTTGTCGGCATGTTAGGAGAAATGTCGGCAAGTGTGTAACAGAATCTAGAGAACAGACTTAAGATAGAAACCCTCTTACTGCCCCTCCAACGTTCAATACATCGAGCCTGCGCATACAGGTAAAATAGTCAGTAAATTGATTAGCGCGCAATGTCAGCAACAGACGCATGAAGAGCGGCAAAGGCCTGAACTCTAATTTGCGGTTTATGGTTGCCAGATTGGTGTTCGCAGCATGCGATCTCCACCCAACCAGGAAACTTGAAAGGTGAAAAAATGACACTCACAAGAAGGTGTCATGTCCCCAGACACCGCCAAGCTCAAAGTAGCTGACTTGTGTGTTGCCAGCCGTACGAACTGCATCGACGAGCTCACGCTGCTGTTCGACTGGAAAGAGGATATCGCTCTGGACCCCGAGTACCAGCATTGGTATCGAGATCAGCGGTCTGAGACCGGCAACGAGATCCGGAAAGTGAGGTGGATAGTGCAATGGTGGCGGGTGAGATTTCGAGGCTAAAGCGGGTTGTATTGTGGTTGGAAGATGTGATGGTGATGATTGTGTTGCGGGGGCCATTCTGAGCTCTTGAAGAGCAGGAAGGGTGAGATCAAAGAGATCCATTGCCTTCGAGATGTAAAGGAGGGAATTGGCATCATATTTCAGGCAGAATTGCTCTCCCTACACGAAAAATATATATCGGTGAGTTCAACTGTTATTCAAGTGGATAGGCACTGACTTGATGGTCTAAATAGGTTTCAATGAGGAAGTCAGGACATAGTGTCGGGGATCGCGTATGAGGTGGGCTCTGTCCATCTTTCAGCTCCCGAAGTTTCCTTCCAAATCTTTGGTCCCATTCAGGACCCGAGCGGTACGTGATGGTTGCTATTTCTACCAATCGATGATCTTTACTTTATGATGTGGGCCTTAGTATTGTACGGAAACTTACGACGAGCTAACTTCATTCCTGTATGTGGTGGCAATTGGTCGTAATAAAAGCCATTGTTCCAATTTGGATCAGCCATGAGGACTAAGGTGTCGTTAGCCAAAAAAAATTTGTATAACAAGATTGACCGAACAACAGACCACTACGTTGAGCATGACGCATTGCAATGCTACCTGGGCTGCTCCTTGCGGTGCCACTAATGCTCACAATCTTGCCTACACGGTCTGGGAAGAGCCATCCTGCGGCAAGGCTTTGCATCCCGCCCATGGATGAGCCGACACTGGCGTACAACTTCTGCACGCCCAGATGATCCAGCAGCTTGAATTGGGCGTGCACCATGTCAAAAAGGGACAAGATGGGAAATCGAGTCGCGTATGGTTGGCCGTCTAGATTCAAAGAAGAAGGACCGGTGGAGCCATAACACCCTCCCAGCACATTTGTGCATATTACGAAGAACTGGTTGGTGTCGAGTGCGCGACCTGGGCCAATGAATTTTTCCCACCAACCTTCCGTTGTGTTGAGCTCTGTGGAGGCAGCGTGGGATGATGCAGAGAGACCGGTATGGAGTAAGATGACATTATCGCGGGATGGAGACAATGTGCCCCAAGTTTCATATGCAATGTCAAATGACGGCAAGGTAGACCCATAGGTCAGTTCAAGGGGGTTCGGATAGTGGTAAGTACTATATGACAGTGGACACGGGCGAGCGTAGGGAGGCTCGGGACCTGTATCGCTTGTTTTGGAGTAACGGTTGAACGAGGATGCCAATATCTTGGATTCACGAGCTGCATGAGCATCGACACAAGGAAAAGAGGGGGTCTGTGGAGTGGTTGCGAATGTTGCTTGGTGTCGGAGAAAAGTAAGCCTGCTCATACACAGCTGGGGTGCTTTGGATAAATTTCTGGCGATAAAATTCATGGTAGGGTACGGAAGACCGTGCTGTGCTTGGAGCGCCCATGGTGGTGTTTCGATGAGAAACGAATGGCGCAACTTGGATAACCACGTGCTACGAACCTAACCCTAGAATAGGGTCTGTCCCAAATCTGGTTTAAGTTTCGTAAAGTAAGTGCTTCCCGTTACTTACCGTCGGTTGAGCGACTGTCCAAGACATTGGGTGGGTGGTCCGTCGTTCAAGGGCTCGTCGACGCTCGTCGTCCAAGGTGATCTCAACGTGTTTTTGTGAGTAATATCCCCTCGTTTTGTTCCCCTTCGCATACCTGCCTTGCCTACAACACGTGTTTTCCTTTCCTTTAGCTGAGCCAACTCATCCATTCTCCGAGTCACTCCGCGACAGTGCTCTTCCAGAGTAGAGACAGACGCTCTCCAGCTCAGTCAAAAGGTGTCTTGTATGTTGTCCTGTATTTTTCGTGATAAACATGTTTCAACTGATCCCTGCACAGCTTAGCCCCGAACCCAGCGCCACCACTTGTTTCCTAAAGTTGTAGCTGATGCCTAGGTCAAATCATTAGTACAAAGGAAACATTGCGCGCATTTGAATCATGACAACCATTCCCCTTGCCCCATTGTCTCTCGAGCCTGAAGCCAATCGTCCCGCGCGAAAGGAGAACAAGGTGGGTCCCGTCACTGGCAATTCGGCCAATACATCATCGTTCTTCCACATACGACCTTATACATTGTACCATCAGTTCGTCGCCTTCTTTCGCTCTCGCTCTCGTTCTCGCCCCCGATCCCGCGGCAAGTCGAGTCCCAATTCGAGTGCTGCGCAGTCCACTACAGAGTTACAAGCTCTACCCTCATTGCCTAAGCCTCGCATCAGTCATGCGCGTTCCACCAGCCTGGCTAATGAACCAGGCCATACAGGCCACGCCCGTACGGTTCATACAGCAACCCAGCCAATTCTCAAGCCAGCCACGCGTATTTCGTCACGCCCGATATCATCTACTACCACCGCCACACACTCCACGATCACCCCTCTTCCTTCCGACTCTATCAGAAGAAGACAAAGACTGACACGCAATGTTTACTCGCACGACTACCAAGGAGAATATGCCGATCATCAAGCCAACGAAGATCCTGCCACGTCTCACGATGATCACGATTCCACACCACGTTCAGATACCCCTTCTTCTATCAACCAACGGCGGAAGCTAGAGCTACTGTCTATTTTTGGTATTGGCCTGTCAAGGAAATCGTCGTCCAATTCGTCTCGAAAACCGTCACCGGGAAGCTCCAACCGCAAAGTCTCGTCTTCCACCCTCTCCCAAAAGGAGACGGAGAGCCAACCCTCTCGCAAACGATCATTCAGGCTCAACTCTAGACCAAGCACTCCGAAGTCTGTCGACGAACCGCGCTTCATGAAGACATCCACCAGCACGCTCCCCACACCTTCCAGTCCCCTGCCACTGTCTGCTACTCCCCGCAGACTTTCATTTGGATTGACCTCAAGTTCTCGCGCACATACCCCAATGACATCATCCGGTCACCTCCCCCTAGCTCATTCGTCACGTCAAGGTAAACGGCACTCTGTCGGGTCTCACGACACCGCTCATGACAGTGCTGTTGCGTTACCCGATGATCATTCAGACGGTGCTGTCTCGTCAAGTCACTTGGACGCAAAGTCCGGCTCCAACACAGACGTCTCAAAGCTTAGTCACACTGGCAGATCTCGCAAAGGTAAAGAGCAAGAACGTGATAATTCGAAGTGGTCGCCGACACGCAAGACATCTCGCACGGATGGCTCGCGCCTTGGTGCATTTCACTCATTACCAGAAGAGGCATCTCCCATCGTCAACATATCCCCGCCGCAAAACGAGGTGTCAGCGTTGCACACGGTGGAGTCAATGTCTTCTGAAGGAGATGTAGCAGAGCCACTGCCTGTGATTCGTGCACCACAGGCAAGATCAACCATACCACAAATTATTCATACCCCACCGACTCCGCAGAGAGCTGCAGAAGTAGAACCTCTAGTGCGGTCCGCTACAACACCACCAAGGTTGAGCGGAGGAAAGGGGAGGCCGCGCGAGGTTGTGCTTAGCCAGGAGGCAGTCGCTGTTCACAACGAGCTTCCAAAGCTGCATGCACGGCCGCCCGCTCAAGGGGATTCTGGGCACAACCCACGCATACGTAACAGATTCTCACCACGATTGTTCGGGGGTAAAGATTTATCCAGGGAGAAAGAAAGCAGAAAGCAACAGCCCGGTGGTGGTCATGATCCCGCTCATTCTGCAGGACTTGTGGGTCCACCGCGCAATATGACCAACCATCGCATCAAACATGGAAGTTTCGACTTTGAGAGGCCCGTCTCTAGCCTAAACAGGAGCAACTCGACAGTGAATGCATCGGCAGTGAAAGGCGAAGGCTCGACTCAATCTCGGAAAAATGGTGTCGCGACTCATCGGCCAATAGCTTTAGAGCGGACTACGTCGTCATCATCTGGCAAGTCTCGAACATATGCATACCATCCTGCTCAACCCGACTCTCCCATGTTAGCCCAGCTCTCCCCACATCACACTGGTGAAACCTCGGTTATTTCCTTCTCATCTCAATCAGCGCAGTCTAAATCAACGGGAAAGAATTCTACCCCAGTTCCCGGACAATCATCCAGTTGGGGACGCTCATCAGGTAGACGAGCTCAGCGCGCGTCGCATGGACCATTCCCATTCGAGCCGGCTGTATCGGCACCAAATTCTCCCTTACCGACCCCCTCTGCGCTACCTCGTTATTCACCTAAATCATCCTCACATAGAGTGGAGTTTGAGGTACCAGAAGAACCTGCCTCAATGCCTACTAGCTCTCCTCTACGGTGTGAGTTTGGGCACGGGGGAGGATCTCTACGTGACAATAGCCAAAGCGCTCGCGCTCGCGGACAACACGAACGTGAACAACGCATCGAGAAGAAGGGTAAAGGTCGTTCCCTCGATCTTAACCTTGGTTTATCTTGGGCTCCCAATCGCGTTCGTCAAGAAGCTGTCATGCCTGGACTTCTCCTGTCGCAAGCCGTCTCTCGGAAACATGAGGAAGAGCGGCGTGGGAAGGATGTCACGAAAGTCTTTGAGAACGTGCTCTCGGAATCTGGTTTCGAGACGTTCAAGAAGTGTTAGTACTACTTTACGCTTTATATCTATTATCTTGTTACTTTGGACAACCTTGTCTGACCGTGATTGATTCCCTGTACAGATGTTCACCGGTTTGACGCGCACCTGATACCCTTAGAAGGCCCTCGAGGACTCCTAGCGCGGATTGAAAAATTACTCACCGCCTCCAAGATATCACAGACAGAAAAGGCAGAGCTGCTGGCCCAGTTCACTCGGTTCGTAGAGGGGCATAGCGATGATTGACGCATAATCTATCTATTGGGTTCTGAGAGATGAGTAAATTTTTGACTATATTAACGTTTTTCGTCACAGTTTCACATACCACGCATTGCCTTTATTACACCTGCACCTGTGCCACACAACCTTCTTTATCACTTCTATATTCGCGCATTCACCTTACGGAGCCCTTTTTTATGTTCATCGTCACGATCTGCACGCATTTTCTGTATCGATTCCATATGCTTTCATGCTATGATCCTGTTTTGCAGTGATTTAGGCCCTACATCCTATGATATCAGTTTCGTTTAATGGAAATTTCGGTGATGATTTGTATCCCTCGCAGATTCTTGCGCCTTCTTGCTTCGAAGTCCGAGTTCAGAGGCAGATCGAATAGCAAGCGATTCAAGCAACTTTCGAGGACAGCGAACGACATGTACACTTTTTCTGTGGATCTCACGTTGTGTAACTTCACGTCCAAGCCTTACTAGCTACGCAAAAGGCAGCGACATATGGACCCTCTGGGATCTCTCCAGCTGCCCCGTAGCCTGCAGGGTTGTACAGAGTATTTTTAACCTTGTTACTGTGAAAGAGCAGCGATGTTAGGCCCTTTCTCTCTGCTCTATCTCCGCAAATACCTTAATCTGCATGCTCATCTGTGCTGCGCAAGTTAAGCTTGAGTTCTAAGCCTGAGAAGGCCGCCCACATCTAGATCCGCGGAATCCCGAAGTTGATCTGAACGAAAGGATGGAAGCACATTCACACTAATGGACATCCTCGAGCAGACTTTTGGTTTGGAACGATTCTCCAAGGGTCTTAGTGCAAATTCATATCTGAGTTCAAGAACCAAAGTCACCTGCGGAGCTAGAACCGTCATTGAAAAACGTGGCAGGAAAACAGGGCTTGGGCCTTGCGCAGTTGCAAGTGATGTGCCGATATGATGGCTGAGTGAGGACGAAGCAACAGAAGGTTGCCAAAGCACTCATTCTGATACCATTGGGTATTTGCGAATCCCAGATATTAACCGACAAAATATAGAAGAGTGTTGAATCCCGTCAAATCATAAAATCGCAAAAAAGCAGATTTTGGTCCATCCATTCAACTCCCACCACTAGTAAGTGACCAGTCACTATCATGCCGCCATGCACATACTTGTTTTAAGTCTAGGTGTGTATGAATCGACCGGATCTTTGAGTCAAAACCTCCAATCTTTGCTGGATGTCTCTAATCTCCTTTAAAATAGTAGCTTCGCTCGACTATGGAGACGTCAGTGGACAACTCAGAAAAAAAGCTGAGCACTTACTTGGGTCGTGTCAGGGAAGCTCTTGATGAGGTCATCAAAGGCAACTTTAGTGATCTCCAAGCCTTGTTCTGCGTCTGACCCCTCGACTACAGGATTCAGAACAAAAGGGTCCTGTGTGTCGACCTCGTCTTCTGCACGCAGCCAGTTGATCATCCACGACTGTTTCATACTTGATGTCTCATAAAGCGCAATGATAGTCAATGGAATGAAGAAAATAACGCGCATAACGACTCGATTGAGCTACCAAGAGGTCAGTGGAACAGATGGTAAACTGAAGAATCGTGCCGTGCCTTTGCATATGACTCTGTTTTCACGGTGAATATTCTCAAAGAGCAGTTAATAATTGCGAGAGGCTGCAGCAAAAAGTAGAGAACTCACTCGAAAGGTGCCACAAAGAAAAACTCCACTAGATTGAATGGCGCAGGATAGACATATGAATCAGGGGCTCGGGTCATGGCAA